>PVKC010011738.1:0-24339 GCA_004027635.1 Crocidura indochinensis | reverse complement strand
CAAAGAGGGGACCACCTACTCTGGCGGCCTGGGGGTGATGGTGGAGGATATGGGATGCAGAAAGGGAATGAGGAAGATGGGAGGGCAAACCTGGTGGTGGGTATTCCCCTGATTCAATGTTAATATGTACCTGAAAAACTAATGTGAATGATTTGTAAGCCACTGTGATCAAAATAAAAAAAAATGTTGGGGAAAAAAAAGAGTACTAGAATATGATCTTGTTCAACAATTGGTGAGTCTTTCTGTTCAAGATCAGAAAGCAGGAGTCTGAATTCCTACTATCAATAACCTCAACTTTGAGTTGAGCTGTTTCTCCTTCACTCTGTAAATCCACACAGACAGTTAATTTAGGTAGCCTTTTAAAAACAACAAGAACTATATCTAAAGGTAATATATCTTGTTTAGGGTACCACTAAAGGCACACAACTGAGGCACTATTCTCAGTGCATGTCCTGCTGATCAAGCAGGCTCACTAAGGAGGGTGCTCCTAAGCGCATTGTGACAGAAACTTAAGTTGAGTTGTAGCTTGATCAAAGTTGTTCCTAGATAACTGCAAAGCTCATGAATAAAATGGACTGTGAAAGTAAAAATAAACTTTTTGTTTGTTGAGAGAATCAATATGAGTATTTAAACCTAGAGAATATGACCTCTTCCAGGGCAAGATTATATTACTCTTTTTTTTATTTAAGTATGGAATGCTTCACGAATTTGCATGTCATCCTTGCACAGGGGCCATGCTAATCTTCTCTGTAGCGTTCCAATTTTAGTTTATGTGCTGCCGAAGCAAGCACAGATTAAATCACTCTTAAAAGAGGAACCGATTAACTTTCTATGTAAGTCTAAAAACCATTTGCTTTATATCAGTTTTCTTCTTCTCTATTATCATAAAAATCTCTATTTTAACAAGGCTATTGTGCTGGAATTTAAGCTCTCTCCTTGATAATAGCACTATTAACTTCTCTTTGCAACAGATTATGATTCTTTTCAAGGGTTATTGCCTTTCCATCCCAGGAAAGACACTAACATCTTAGGTCCTAGTAAGTGTTCACTCACGTGCTTGTCAATCTGTTAATATTTGTTAGTGTCTTCTTGTGCCAGAACTTGTTCTAGGTCCTAACCTATAAGTATATTCCCATTGTCTCCTGCAGCTTAAAATATTTTGGAGAGATTGAATGGATTTGGGCCCAGGTCAGTCTGTTTAAACTTTCAATTCATCAGCCAGACAAACCATTCCCAAACAAGCAAAACCAAAATATCAGTTGAATAATGATAGGCCACTTGGGGCAAGGAGTAATAGGGAGTACCAAAGATTGGAAGGAGAGTTAAGGTCTTTTTAGATTTGAGAGCACATATTGGACAGGTGAAATATTACACAGATTTTTTAGAAAATATACGATAAAAATACCAGGTAGAATAGAAAATTAGTGTGAAGGCTCAAAGGCAATAGCACCCTTCCCCATTTAAGAAGTCACAAAAAGGATATTCCCATAACACAGCAAATAAACAGATGTTATAGTTCTACTACTGAAATGTTGAATGTCAGTTTTAGTATAGAATCTTAGTTCATTGTCAACATTAGTTCTGACTGGTCACTTATAATTTCTAATCAAAGAGGCTTAGAGGAACCAAATGGATATTTTCCATAACATCACTTTACATGAATGAGGTCAGAAAGGTAAAGGGAGGGCTAGATTATGTTGAATCTTATAGGCAATAGCAATAAGCTTGGATTTTAATTTTTATTTGGTGGAAATCAAGTGAGCAAAATGAATACTTTCTCTGTATCTTTGTTCCTATATACACTCTGAAGCAAACTGTTAAAACTTAAAAAGATAGCATAAACTATCAATTTAGGAATTGGGGATAATATCTGTAAAGGTTCAAATAGATTGGATGTTTTTACGATGTGGGATAAAGAATATAAACACAATAATTTTGCTTGAAAAAAATAGACTCACTAGAATGGGAATGAGTTAAAGACATCATATATTTATTTATATTTAGGGTTGTGGGTGCCACTTTCAATTATACTCTGTCAACCAGGCCAAAAAAATTTCAGGTCTCAGACATATGGCTAGAATGATGCATGCTGGGATCATCAGTGCAGGACTGGAAAGTGGAAACTAAAACAGCACTGACAGGGGCTTGGAGGACCTTGAAGGACAAAGGACAAAATTTAGAGTCCTTTTCATATAGGGTCTGAAACCTGAACTATTTCCTGGATAGTTATCAATAAATAAGATTCATCACTGACTACCCTCACAAAGAACTATGTGGTTTGTGCAGCACAATGAGCAGCCCAGACTGTTCCATTTTAAGCAGGCTAAAGTTGCATAATGCTTAACAGCAGGATTTTATCATCCATTGGCTTCTGTACCCATCTTATTTCATATTTTCACCAGCAGGTGGTAACCTCAAGGATTTTTCATGGTTCAGAGAAAATTTGTATCCATTTTGAGTAATAGAGAAAATGTGTCCTAATGATGGTAATGAAGAATAGAGGTTGCTCTCTGTTTCCAGATGGAGCAATTACAAAGGCAGGGTCAACAGGGCTCCAGACCTGTATCTAATTAAAAAAGAGATCTTAAAGTTCAGATTTTAGCCTAAAATCAGCCTGTAATTTTCCCCCTTTATCTTATCTCCCTTTCCTCCCAGTTATCTGTTCTATCTCTGTAACAATAAGACCTTAATTTGAAGTATGCTTTCTCATTCATAAGACCCTTAATATACATGACTTCATTTATCTTTTCAACAGTCCTTTAAAAAAGTAGAGCCTTGGAGGGGGATAAAGAAGGTAGAGCCTTTCCCTCTTTTATAGATAATATCCTGAAACTCAAAGACTGTCATTTGCTTAGGATCACAAAAATAGAAAACAAGATATTGTTCCTTTAGCTATCTCTATTCTAATTATTGAATTTATGCCACAATTGATGCCAGGAACCTGAGGACACCCTTAACACAGATTCTTCTCCCTAATCTCTCTTCAATTAACATATTTTGCCATTCATATCTTCTAAATATTTTTTTATTTTTAACAAAGCACTTTAATTTTGTTGAATTTAATAGTAGTCAGGTATTGTATCGATTTCCTACTTTAACAATTTAATATCTTCTTAAGTTAAGAAGGTAAGTCCCTTAACACATTTGTAATATTGCTGGCTTTGAAGGCATTTGTTTTCTAAACATGAATTTAAAAAAAGGCTGTAGGAAAGTCTTCAGCAATTTCATTACATATTGAACATCTAGGCAGACACAGATGAAAACTACAAATGAGATTGAAAAATGACTGAGATGTCAAGGGTTAGTGCAGAATATTTTATAAAAATTATTATATCTTTGTGGAAAATTTTATTAAATCATATTGTAAATATGATAATATGATATTTCTTTTTCTATAATTTTTATTTTAATCATAGTGGCTTACATATCATTGACAATAATATTTTAAGAACATATTAACATAAAATCAGGGGAATTCCCATCACTGAATTGTCCTACTTCCCATATCTTCCTCCCTCACCCCCGGGGCTGTTAGAGTAAGTGGTCCCCTCTGTGCCTAGCTTACTACTTAGTGGTCTTACACCTGTTTGGTCTTGGAACCTCCCTTACCCCCCCCCCAAATGGGAGGTGGTACTAGATAGTTCAAGTTATGTGGTTTTGTTTGAAGAAGAGAAAAGTAATAACCTGGAGAAAAAAGAAAGATGGAAATGGGCAGAGTCCTTCTAGAGGCTTTCATCCTTGGTTTGAGAGACAAAGGGGAAAAAGAAGGTGAAACACCACAACAGTACATAAAGAACTGTCAAATAAAATATTCAGTAAATATTCTTTTAACCTTTGCAATTGGTCTCATCTCAGTCACATTCTTTCTCACATTGTCAAAACAGCCTCAGTTTTCCCAATTCTTACAATTCAGTCTTCATACCAGTTTGAGAACTTACTCAGAACTCTAAACTCGACACATTATTGTCATTCAAAGGTACTTATAAGGCACCAATTACTATCTATGCAAAAAGCAAAATGTTTAACATGGCTTCCCAGCACTTCATATTTGAGTCCTTGTCTTCTTGACATTATTTTCATCTTCATGGTCCCTAACTCTTCTTTTCAGTCAAGGTCTTTATTCAACATTTTAAACTTCAGAGCTTTATGCCTCCCTGATCAGACCAACGAGTTACATCAGGTAAGTGCTTGATTTTCATACAACTATATTGGGTTCAATTATTGACATCACATATGTTACTATGAACCTTGCAAGAATGATCCCTAATCACAGATTCAGGAGTAAGCTTTGAGTACTGCTGGGTATGCCCACAAAAAAAAAAAAAAAAAAAAAACCATAAGCAGAACTTCATAACTGCTATTCTCACTTACAGAATGTTCACTTTTACTCTGCCACTACTTTGCTAGTTTTTGTTCATGCTTTGGGTTTCAACAAAATGTTATTTCTTCAAAAATCACTTTCTCACTTTTCCAGACGAGATCAAGTTTCTTCTATCATAAGAAACAACCCTCTACCCTATTTATTGCTTATGAAAAAGTAAAATTTGCAATTAATTTACTACAAATACAATTAAATTATATTGTTATTGATATATAAATATATTTGAATGAATGAATCTGCAAACCTGCTAGATGTAATAAATTGTGTGTGTTGGGACAAAGAATTTTGCCAAACAGTTACGGGAGAGGTGTGTACACCACAATGTTCAGGGATAATTTTTGACTTCACTCAAGAATTACTCTTACTGGTGATCAGGGAACCATATGAGATGCTAGGAATCAAACCCAGGAAGGCTGAGAAGGCAAATACCCTAGCTGCAGTACTATAGATCCAACCTTTCAAGCATTATATTTGCTTTCCTGTGAGGCTGCTGTTTTGGGATGCTTAACATTTAAATCAATAAGCCAAGTAATACAGATTGCCCTCTATAACACAGGTTGACTTTAATTCAGTCACTATAAGCATCTCTCCCTGAGGAATAGAGAATTCCTTCTACGTTATTAGCTTCAAACTGGAACGCTATGGACTGAGAATTAGCAGAGGTCCAAGTCACCTCTTTTGCCCAGGACAATCTCTGGTTCAATCTTTGGAATAGCATATGGTTCCTGAGCACTTCCAGAAGTGATCCCTGAACACAGAGTCAGAAGTAAGACCTGAGCATTACTGAGTCCCTCTCCAAAACCATTATCTCCAAAATCTGGGGCAACATTTTTTATCCTGAATTAGACTTACACTAAAAGATTAGCTTTTCTGGGGTCTTAAACCTGTGGTCATTACATTATATCATTGACATTATAGATTTTATGTTTGTACACTCAGACAAAACTATGCTATCAGCTCTCCTAGACTTCCTGGATATACAATTTACCTTACAAACCTTGAAAAATATGTTTCCACAAAAAGATAAGTCAATTGCTTGTAAGTTTATAAATTATTAAAATTATGTTATATAAACCTATTTCTGTATTTATCTACATTCTATATCTATATTCTATTATTACTATATCCTGGAGAGTCCTGCCTATTATATTGACAGCCCAAGTTAGTGAATATTCAGAGTTTGGAATGTTTGAATCCTATAGTATGAATAAATTGTCTAATGTCAACCCTTTAAGGAAAGACAAAGATATAGAAGAGATAGACTGTCTGTGCTGTCGCAAGTCCACTCCAACCCCATTGGGGTTAGTATCATAAAGACTCACAACATTCAGGATATCTGCCATAGTAGTGCCCAATATGTTAGTGGTAGGGGAATTTATTTAGGGATATTATCTTCTATATCTCTTACAACTTTTATCTGTGTGAAAAAGGGCTCAAATGTAGAGTTCTGAAAGACATTAAGATCTTGAAAACAGAAATGGTCTGTATGAGCAAACACTTATGCTATTGACAAAGGAAATTTTGGGAAGACTTGTCTTCTTCAACTTATGCAGAAGGTAGGCTTTGTTCTGTTTATTTAAGGTGGGCAGAGCAAATCTTTTATCATGAGCAGTATCTTCAAACCTTTTCTTTGTTTGGGTGACTTGGTTTATATAAAAATGCAGCAATTTTATATTTAAGACATAATGCGAATTCTGTAACCAGAAATTTGATTAGTGTAGTACCATAAAAATCTCCAATAATACCTGATGAACACAGATGCAAAGAACATCAACAAAATCCTAGTATATAGGATCCAATGCCTCATACACCATGACCAGGTAGGATTCATTCCAGAGATACAAGGATGGTTTAACAAGTCAACCAACATATTACACTACATCAACAAAAGGAAAGTGAAAAACCATATGATCATATCAATATATGCAGAGGAAGCATTTGATAAGGTCCCACACCCATTCATGATAAAAAAAAAACTCTCAACAAAATGGATGGAAGGAACTTTTTTCAATATAGTTCATTAATATATGTATATATTTATAAATATAGTCCATTTATATATTTCAATATAGGCCATTTCTCTCAAGCTCATGGCAAACAGTATATTCAATGGAGAAAAACTGAAAGCCTTCCCCCTAAGATTGGACATAAGGCCAGTCTTTTCCCTCTTACCACTCCTATTCAATATAATACTGGAAGTACTTACCATAGCAATTAGGCAAGAAAAGATATCAAGGGCATCCAGATAGGAAAGGAAGAAGTCAAGCTTTCACTGTTTTCAGGTGACATGATACTATAAGTAGAAAATTCTAGACACTCTACCAAAACGATCCTAGAAACAATAGTTTCATATAGCAGACTACAAAATTAACACCCAAAATCAATGGCCTCCTTATACAAAAATAATGCTAGAGAAGAAATAGACATTAAATAAAAATGCAGATCAACTTCTGGAGCTCCCTACTTGTTGACGTCCAACTCGGGACCCTGTGCAGTGCTTGAAGCTGAGTGAGCTCTGGCAGTGTCTGCAGGAATTTCCGGGTGTGCTCTGGGAACTTCAACAGCCACTGAGATGGTGATGTGAGCAGCAAAGAGGAAAAACATATATGCCTTACTCCTGAAGTAAACCGAATTTTGTACATAAGATATTTGCCATACAAAATTACAGCTGAAGAAATGTATGACATATTTGGGAAATATGGGCCTATTCATCAAATCTGAGTTGAGAGCACTCGTGAAACTAGAACAGCTTAAGTGTCTATAAAGATATCTTCGATGCCAAGAATGCCTGTGATCACTTGTTAGACTTCAATATCTGTAACAGATACCTCATGGTGCTGTACTATATATAACACCAACAGAGCATTTCAGAAGATGGATACCAAAGAGGAAGAACAATTGAAGCTTCTTAAGGAAAAATACTGTATCAACACAGATCCACCAAAGTAAAGACAGTCTTGCTTTCCTTTAGGACTAAACCAACAAGTGATCACCAATATCACTTTTGTGTTTCTGTTTTTGTTTTTGTTTGTTTGTTTGTTTTTGTGTCACACACTGTGGTGCTCAGGGGTTACTCCTTGCTCTGCTCTCAGAAATTGCTCCGGTTTGGGGATCATATGAGATGCTGGAGATCTAACCCACCTCCATCCTGGGTCAAACTCATGCAAGGCAAATGCCTACCATTGTGCTACCACTCCGACTCCCTTTTTGTGTTTTTAATTAGTACCAAGTACTGTGGTTGTTTTTGTCCTGGTGGTGCTAGAGTGGTCACCCCCAGAATGGCTCATGCAATGCAAGGAACCAAACCAGTTCTCTGAGATAGCTCCCTAAAAAGATATTACCCTATTGTAATTCTTATTTAGAATAGGAATTTCTTAAAGCTTTAGCACATGAAATAAATAGAACATCAAGTAAGGTGTTTGCCTTACAGCAGACCTAGGTTTGATCCCCAGCATGGATTAAGCCTTAAACACTGTTATATTCCTATATGCCACCCCAAATAAAGCAAAACAAAAACTTTTTGATAATATATACAATGTTGTGTTAAAAAAACTTGTTAGAAATAAAAAATAAACAATGCCATTCACAATAGCACCACAGAAATTCAAATACCTTGGAGTCAACTTAACTAAAGAAGTGAAGGGTCTATACATGGAAAACTTCAAAATATTACTTCAAGAAATAAAAGAAGACACAAGGAAATGGAGACATATACCCTGTTCATGGATTGGGATGATTAACATCATTAAAATGGCAATACTCCCCAAACAATTATACAGATATAATGCAATCCCCATAAGAATACCATGACCTTCTTTGGAGAAGTGAATCAAACACTTCTGAAATTCATTTGGAGCAGTAAGTGCCCCAGAATAGCTAAAGAAACCCTTAGGGGGGAAAATGGGAGGCATAACTTTACCCAACTTTAAATTGTACTATAAAACAATAATCATTAAAACAGTATGGTACTGGAAAAAAGACAGACACTTTGATCAATGGAATAGACTTGAGTATTCAGAAAATGACTCTCAGACATAGTCAATTAATCTTTGAAAAAGTGGCAAGAAATGCAAAACAGAGCAAGGAAAGCCTCTTCAACAAGTGGCATTGGGACAACTGGTCAGCTGCATGCAAAAAAAAGTGAACACAGATCTCTATCTAACACCATGCACAAAGGTTAAATCAAGATGGATTAAAACTCTTGATATCAGACCTGAAACTATAAAGTATATAGGAAAAATGTAGGCAAACACTCCATGACATTAAGACTAAGGCATCTTTAAGGAGGAAACGCCACTGTCCAAACAAGTGGAAGCAGAGATAAACAAATGGAATTCCATTAAACTGAGAAGCTTCTGCACTTCAAAAGGAACAGTGACTAGGGTAAAAAGGTCACTCATGGAATGGGAGAAATTAGTCACACAACACTTATCAGATAAAAGGCTAATATCTAAGATATACAAGGTACTGACTATAACTTAAGAAAAATATCTAACTCCATCAAAGAATTGGAAGAAAAATTGAACAGAAATTTCTTCAAAAAAGACATACAGATGGTCAAAGGGCATATGGAAAACTGCTCCACATCACTAATCATCAGGAAGATGAAAATCAAAGCAATAATGAAATATAATTTCATGCTACAGAGACTGGTACACATTACAAAGAATAAAAATAGTCAATGCTGGTGTGGATGTGGGAAGAAAGAAATCTCATTCACTGCTGGTGGAAATGACAGCTAGTCCAGCCTTTCTGAAAACAATATGGATATTCCTTAAAAAAGAAAAAAATAACTAGACATCGATGGAGTCAGAGTGGTGGCACAAGCGGTAAAGTGTCTACCTTGCCCACATTAGTTAAGGACGGACCACAGTTAGATCCCCACCCCCACCCCCACATCCATTATGGTCCCCCAAGCCAGGAGTGATTTCTGAGTGCATAGCCAGGAGGAACCCTGAGTGTCACCGGGTGTGGTCCAAAAACCAAAACAAACAAAAAAACCTGGGCATTGAGCTCCCAGATGATCTAACAATGCCACTCCTAGGGATATATATAAACCTTAGGACCAAAAAAAAAAAATACAATAATGTCCTCTGCACTCCTGTGTTCATAGCAGCACTATTTACATTAGCCAGAATCTGGAAACAATCCAGATGCCCAACAACAAATGAGTGGCTAAAGAAGCAGTGGTACATCTATACAATAAAATACTATGCAGCTGTTAGAAAAAATAACGTCACGAAATTTGCTTAACCATGGATGAATATGGAGACTATTATGTTGAGTGAAATAAGTCAGAAAGGATAGAGATGTAGAATAGTCTTACTCATCTGTGGGGATTTAATAAAAATAAAAGCAGTATAATAATAGTACCCAGAGACTAGAGATGATGATGGCTGGATGGACCAATGATATGAAGCTTACCACAAAGAGTGTTAAGTGTCATTAGAGAAATAACTACACTAACAACTACCATGACAATGATAGAAAGAGAAATACAATGCCTATCTCAAAGACAGATAAGGGATGGGGGGAGCTAGAGGAAGGGGGACAATAGTGACAGGAAAGTTGCACTGGTGAAGGATGATGTGCATTTTATGTCTGGAACCCAATTAAGAACATGTTTCAACCATGTTGCTTAAATAAAAATATATATATATATATATAATTAAAGGAAAAAACCTCATGATACCAGGTTAAAAAAATTTCCCATATATATGGATTTTCAAGTTTGTTTGTGTGAAAAATTTTATTACCCACCTTTGGTTTTTATTATCTTCTAATCATTGTCCTTCCAATTCCAAGTTGAAGATTATTCTAAGGATAGAAAAGAGACTAACAAGGAAGTAGCTATGTCTGTGCTCATTGAGTAAAAATATTGATATAAAAATATTTTTAATAAGTTGTTTATTTAACTATCATAGTTTCAAACAAGTTCTTAATTCAGTTTCAACCATAAGATGTGCATGCCCTTGGGGCCAGAGTGATAGCACAGCCATAGGGCACTTGCCTTGCAAAAGGCTGACCCAGGACAGACCTGGGTTCAAACCCTGGCATCTCTTTTTTTTTTTTTTTGGTTTTTGGTTTTTGGGTCACACCCGGCAGTGCTCAGGTGTTACTCCTGACTCCATGCTCAGAAATTACTCCTGGCAGGCACGGGGGACCATATGGGGCACCGGGATTTGAACCGATGACCTTTTGCATGAAAGGCAAACGCCTTACCTCCATGCTATCTCCCGGGCCCCACCCTGGCATCTCTTATGGTCCCCCAAGCCAGGAGTGCTTTTTGAGTGCATAGCCAGAAGTAACCCCTGATCATCACTGGGTGTGGCCCAAAAATCACCCCCCAAAAAATGCACATCCTTCTTCACCATTACAACTCCCTACCACCAATGTCAAGAAAAATGTTATGTGGGTTTGCCTTGCAAGCAGTCAATCCAGGACCAAAGGTGGTTGGTTCGAATCCCAGTGTCCCATATGGTCCCCCATGCCTGCCAGGAGTTATTTCTGAGCAGACAGCTAGGAGTAACCTCTGAGCACTGCCTAGTGTGACAAAACAAAACAAAACAAAACAAAAAAACAAAAAACAAACAAACAAAAAAACAAAACAAAACAAAAACAAAAAACAAAAACAAAGAAAAATGTTATATGGGCATTAATAGTTTGAAGTGCCCACAGACAAGAAGAAATTATTTTCCCACCATTCGTCTTATAATTGTTTAATATCTAAGATAAAGTACTTGTCGAAATTTAGAAGCTAAAAACACCCTCATAAAAAATGGGGAGAAGATATGAACACAAGTCTTCCTCAGAAAATAAATACAAATGACCAAAAGCACCTGAAAAAAATACTCTGTGTCACTAATCATCAAGGAGATGCAAATCAAAACAACAATGAGATATTATCTCACATCTCAAAGACTGATACACATCAAAAGGAACATCAACCAGTGCTAGCATGGATGCAGTAAGTAATGAGAAATACACAGGGGCCCGGGAGATAGCATGGAGGTAAGGTGTTTGCCTTTCATGCAAAAGGTCATTGGTTCGAATCCCGGTGCCCCATATGGTCCCCCGTGCCTGCCAGGAGAGAAATACACAGAATCTCATTGACTGCTGGTGGGAATTTCGACTGCTCTATCTATTTTAGAAATTATATATGCATATTTCTCATAAAACTAGGAATTGAATGAATTTCCATATGGCTCAGCAATTCCACATCTTAGAATATAACCCAAGGGGCAAAAACAATGCAGAACAGACATCTGCATTCCTGTGTTAACTGAAGCACTATTCACAATAGCCAAAATCTGTAAACTACCTAAGTGTCCAGGATCAGATGACTGGATAAGGAAACTATAGTATATATATATATACTATAGTTATGTATATATACATATACTATACATATATATTATATACATATATATTACATGGACCAATATATACATCCATATACATATATTATACATATATATTATACATATATATGTATAATGTATATATATATGCACAATGGAATACTACTTGGCCATAGGGAAAGATGAAGTCATGCAATTTACTGCCATAGGCAAGATCTAGAAACTATTATGTTGAGTAAAGTTACTCAGAGAGAGGAACAAACAGAATAATTTATCTCATATGCCAAATACAAAGAAACATATAGGGGATTGACAAGTGCCCGATGGCAACAGTCAAGGGTATGATACAACATTGGTGGAGGAAAGTGGTTTCTCTGATGAAGAATGGAGTGCTGAATAGAAGCATAAAGTACCATAGACTGAGACAGACTGGGGGCAGGAGGGTAATTGGGCTCAATTTGTGGAGGCAAGTGGACACTGTTGAAGGAACTTATGTTGGAATATTGCATGACTGAAACTCAATCATGAATAAGTTGGTAGCTTTGTAATTCACTGTAGTTGAATAATTTTATTAAAAATGTATTTAACTTGGGTTTGGGTAGCACATTGGCACTCATTTATCAACCTTTCTTTGGTATCTTAAGTAAATATCAGATACGTAATTATTTTGTTGTTCTACCACCTCTGCAAAAAAACACTTGTGTGTTAATATTTATTCATTTGTATTAATATAATAAAGATGCTAGTTATAATGAATTAAAAAATTAGATGTATTTTTCTTCATTAGATAATTCATACTTAAATGATTCAGGAGTATCCCCTGAGCATCAACTGGTGTAACCCAAAAACAAAAACAAACAAACAAACAAACAAACAAGCAAAAAATGTATGGTCATGTACTGAGCTCAATCTGAGAAAGAATAAAAAGGCAATATTAGTAAATAGAAAATGAAAACAAGAAATATATAGAAAAATAAATATGGAGAAAGCATACCACAGACAAGATGATCTTAAAGGTGACTTTTAGATCATTCAAGCAAGAAATCGCCAACCACTACTCAATCTTTCCCAATTGTTGACTTTATCTTGGTGACATTTTCTGAAAAATTTTTGTTCTTTGGTATTTTTATAATCTATTGCTCATATTTTTAAATGAGTTATCCTGCTTATATGCTTTTCTTCCATCTTCCGTAAGATCAACCTCAAAATTTTAACTCATTAGCAAGCTTTGTGGGTATTTACACTGTTGGTGACTTCTTTCTTTACATCATTTATGATTCTTGGTAGCATTTTCTCTTGGGTTTGTTATTTGTAATTTGTTTTAAGATAACTTTATCCTAATAACTGATGCATTTATCTAGCAATACCCCCTCTTCTCTCTCTCTCACACACACACACACACACACACACACACAAACACACACTTTCATTTCTCACAAAACTTCCATGTTATAGTATCCAATATGGCAGGGAGAATTAAGACGAGGAGAAGTTTCCCATATGTGTTACTTTATCTTTTCAATTCTGAAAGAGAGTAGAATAGATCAAAATTATGGAAGCTGATTTTCAGCTGATTCTTTCTCATTACTTTTCCCTTGAAGGAAATGTCAACACTTTAATCTTTTACTCCAAAATATCCATGGAAATATATTTTATCGAACTTCTTACTAAGATTTATCTCTAATAATATCTAAATTCTGAATTGATCTAGCATGTTGCAGCTTCACTCAGTAAACAACCAGTCCAGCACTTTAAGGCTCCCAAACCTTTTCTCTCTCCTTTATTCTGGGATTATCATTGTTCCTTGTTAGCTCATTTATTTTATAGTTTAGGTGATATGGTTACAATAGTGTTAGATTTTAAGATTTTAAGCTACTGTACCTTTTCTAAGACCCTCTACCACAAATGCATAAGACCAATCACCAATTACTCTTATATCACTTTTTTTAATTGCTTTAGTCATCGTTGCTTGATGACTTTCATTCTCCAAGCAAGAACTTTGCCTGAATAGATGCATAGAAGGAACAGAGTGTACAGAGCTAAAAGGCGAGGGAAGGAGCCAAGGAGAATACTCAGAGCAGAAGCTTGGCTCGAGCTGTTGCTCTGGGGACCACAGTTAACCAATGTCTTAGCCACCGGGAAAAGGCAACTGGGGGTGGGTGTAAAAGCCAGCTGGCTGGTGATCTTCATAAGCAAGAAGGCTCTGGACTGATTGCTCCTCAAAATAGCCCTTTGGGATAAAAAGAGAAATGAGCTCCCATGAAATACAACCTCTGGTCAACAGATGGAGAAAAGAGAATGAAAAACCTTGGATATTAATTTCCAGGGTGTGGGCAATGAAAGCAGCCAGCCCTTGGGAGCAGAGCTGGCCAGAGACCTCAAGGACTTTGGAGAGTTTATAAATGTTACCTCATGGTGAGAAAGGGACTCTGTTAGATCCTTGCTTGAGACCCTATAGAGGTAGAGGTGGTAAGGTTTTGCACACTTGTGATCACTTGTGTTTCTAGGTAAGTTCATAATAGGGATATCGGTGCTATAACAGTTAGAATTGCCAAAAAGGCCTCTACAAATTTTTACTAAGAGATTCAAAATGAATCATGATGGTTGAAGTAAGCCTTTACTCACCTGGTTTAAGTTTCCCTCAGGTTAGTAACAAATATTTGCAAGTGTTTACATCAGAAACTAGATCTGTAAATACTTTTTACTTAAGATTTAAATCCGGTTTAACAGAAAGAGGTAATCAGAACAGTGGGGCAGACATATAACACATTAATTTCATATTACTTGCAAAAAACTTAAATAAATATAAAACAGAATTATCATAAAAGTAAATTTGTGATGAATGATGCTATGTTTTTAACCTTTCTCATCTAGGATAGATCAATGATATGCACCATTAATGTCATACTTAGTGTCACATATTGGGAAGGTGCTACTGTTCTTTAATGAAGCTATTTTAGATATGAGGGCCAGAAGGACCTGCCCATGATATGAAGCTTATTACAAGGTGTGATGAGCACAGTTAGAGAACTAACTGCACTAACAACTACCATGACAATGAAAGTGAGAAAATAGAAATACAGAAATAGACAGGCAAGGGGTGGGAGCAAAAGGAGATGAGGGACATTGGTGATGGAAATCTGCATTGGTAAAGGGGATTGTACATTTTATGGCTGAAATTCAACTATGAACATGTTTGTAACCATGGTGCTTAAATAAATATTCTATTGGAAATAATAATAAAAAAGAAATACTTTGCAACAGAGACCCTATTAATATCACCAATTAATTGTTTTCAGTTTTTGTCATTTCTGTGGCAAAAATTCCAGACAGGTCCACTAAAGAAAAATGAATTTTCTCTATTAGCCTCTACCTCACCCTACAAATTTCTGTAAAACAAGTCAATTTAACCTTTTAGCCAGCTCAGAATTCTGGTGCTATAACTTGATCTAAAGTCTCTTTGCCTGGATTGGCTTCCTAAATTGGCTTCCTAAATCTCATCAAGACAGGCTGAAGGGAAAGCACAGAGTGAAACTTATTTTATCAAGGTATAAAATTAAGCAGGACCTAGACAGTATGCTTGGCTTTAGCAAGTTGACTTAACATAAAAAGGAGTTGAGGAAAATCTAGCAGAGTGTTTCATGAATTTTAATGCATACATTAACTTTTGCAAGTTAATCTCTGGTTCTTGGTAGGATGGTTTGATTCTCTGCCTTTCCACAGAAAGACCCAAGAACCAAGATGATGAATATTAAGAATTCCAAACTGGTGGTTGTTCCAAAGCATTTGGCTGATAGCCCCAGAGAAGATGTTCAGAGAGAAAATAACTTTGAATATGTTTCTCTAAGTAAATCCCTAGATGCAAAGATTTGTTTTAAAATATGTGAATTATTTCTTCCATACACCATAGATTTGAGGTCAGGTGATTTGAAATCACTTTATGCTGTTGTCCCACAGAGCATGTGAAACAACTAATATCATGAAAGTAACTGACATTAAAATGTAGGAAAATTCCAAGATTCAAGGAAGGTCACACTTCACATAAGGAATCAATAGAAAGCCTCACACTAAGCAGAGCAGAATGAGTACTCAGATCCTTTCTTCAAATGGAGCTGGAAACTCTCTTGTAGGTCTCATTTTCCTTGTTCTCTCTCTCTCTACCCTTTTCTTCCCTCTTTCCTTCTTCCTTTATTTCCTTCCTTCCTCCTTTCCTTCTTCTTTCTGTCTTTATTTTTCTTCCTTCTGTCTTTTCTTCTTTCCTTTGTCCTTCCTTTCTTCCTCTGTCCTTTCTTCTTCCTTCATATTTTTCTTCCTTTCTTATTTCCTTTTTCCTTCCTTCTTTCCTTTATTTTATTTATTTTCTCCCCTCCTTCCTTCTTCCCTTCCTTCCTCACTCTATCTTCCTGCAATTATTTATCTTTTTAATTTTAATTTTTGTATTTATTTTTAATAAAATTAACATTCAGCTATAGAACAGTGATTGCCTTGCCTTGCTAATAGCTGAGCCAAGTAGGAGCTCTTGTGCCACATATGGTTCTCTAAGCACCCCTTCCAAGAAGTGATCCCTGAGCACAGAAACAGGAATAAGCCTTGGCCACTGGTAGATGTGGCCCCCAAACAAAAAAAGTTAAGTTATTACTCATCAACTCAATTTTAAGAAAATGACTTGCTTCTGCAGTATGTTTAATATTCAGAACAAAGCTGTTTATGCTATCTTGATAAGTGATGATTTCCTTTTGGGGAGGAGAACTTGAAATCTCATTTTTAGTTTTGAAATATGGGCATCTAAAACTGCAGCTTTTAACATAATTCTGTAAAATGTGTTTTTACTTCTTTGTTCTTAATAAATGACATCTTTGTACTCTAGCTGGAAAGTCATTTTGGCTGAAATTGTAATGATCTATCCAAAATTGTTTGGAAATGTTGGGAAGATGTAAGGGCATAAACAAGTTCAAGTCAGAACTTGAATGCAATTGTGACCTTTGTCTACAAGTTCATGGGCTATGGATTCTCAATAGTTTTCAGGCTCTGCACTAATCCCAGGGAGCATTCATTCTAGGATACTAACCTGAAGAAAATAGTCTTCCTTGAAGTCATGATCATTTCTTGGGGGTTGATGGTATCTTGGTACCTCACACCAGAAGTTTTTTTTAAATAATATCTTTATTTAAGCACCATGATTACAAATATGTTTGTAGTTGGATTTCAGTCATAAAAAGAACACCCATCTTTCACCAGTACAACATTCCTACCACCAGTGCTCCCATATCCCTCTTCCCCCACCAAAAGTTTTAATTTAGAGAAAGTCACTTAGAGGGAAGGTTGTTACCAGCCCTCTTTAAAATATTTTAGTTCCTAATGTGTAATAAAACTTATTGGAATAAGATATAGAAATTGACCGCTTGAAACACATTCTCACATTTTATACCCAACCTAGTAAAAGATGTTTCAAAGACACATATGTATATTCTGAATTATGCATATTCTTGAGACACAGATAAGAAAGTGCCATTTTATTTGACTACTTCAACCCACTGTGAACACATATTCATTCCTATCACCTACCAGAGCCTCTTTTAGGAGACTTTCAACTGTGTCTTCCCTGTGAGTTTTAGAACTCTGCTTTAATATATTCAGTCTGGGGACCTTGGAGCCAAAGTCAGATCTCAGTTCCATTATACTCAAAGTGATAAGGAGGAGGGATGATAAGGAAATTAAACTCCTCTTGTTCCCAGTCCATGCCAACATTACCCCGTCCTCAATCTTCTAGAAACCTGGAGGCAAGTTTTCTATTTCTCTTTTGAAAAACATAAGTTCTAATCATAGCATTGGAAGGATTCCTAAAAGCTGTTAATATTCATTCTTCAACATTTCATAAATCTTCTCTAATGTGTCTTCTTATTGAAACCAGACTGCTTTTATATTCCTCTTTCCTTATTCTCTTCTATCTGTTTTCTCTCTACTCCCTGTGTGTGAAAAGGTACATGAATCTGACTTCCTCTTTGTGCACAGGAATTATTCTCAAGGCAATAATTTCCCCCAACAACAATATAATTATGAATTATTACCCAAACACTTTGGGTATTAGTAAATGTGCCATTGCTGGATGCTGGCCAGAAGGCTTAACAGAAACAAGACTCAGAGGAGTAAAAAAGGGAAAAAATTATGAACATGTCTCCCCTTCAATCCTGTAGCTGAATTAAACCACATGTAAGTTTTTTGTAAAACACAACAAAAAGGAACAGCTCCCAAGCATATGTTTCAGAGCAGAAACTTGTCTGGGGCATTTTGAAAATTAGCAACTGAAAAACATAACATGAATTTCAGGAGCATGTGGAAGTGATTAAGTGTTGTTGCCATGTACATATACAGTAAGAGTTGTTAACCAGAACCTTACTGGTGGCTACTTGGAGACAGGATTTGAATAAACATGAAGCTTTTCTCAATAACTATACGGGGGTCATGAGAACTCCGGTCACCAGAAATAACATTTATCCTTGGAAAAGAGTTATAGTGAATGATATGACAAATCCACAGTAAAGCAAACCTTAGAAGGATGTTAGTGCAGAAACCTCATCTACAAAATTGTCATTATATATGTAATGACTTAGAGGAATCTGTTTCTTCTCCTTTAGTATCATGTCACCATAAATAAGTTTTTAAAAGTTAGGGATGCCTAGTACTCTTGTATTTTAGTCATCTATTTACTTATATTATTATTATATTTACTTAGAAATATATTCACAAACATATAAACATGTATTGAGTAAAATATTATAAATGAATACTATATTCAACATCAATATCTTATCACAACTGAAAAACACTGCCTTATAAAATAGAAAACCTGTAATTATAATAAGCTATATAAACAATACAAGGTATCACACAGGCAACAAACATATTAACAATAAGGGAATGATGCAAACAAGAAAATTCTACAGACTCACACACACACACACACACACAAAGGCATGATTACTATGCTCCATAGCAATTTGAAAGTGTCTTAGAGGGCACCCTGCTGGGAAATGTAGTGTTGAAATGTTCTGTGCATTAAACCTTATTATTAACAATATTGTAAAATGTGGTACTGAATAATATATTTAAAAAATAGCAAAGTAGAACAGAGAGATACTACAGTGGTTAAGACACTTGCCTTGCATACAGGCAACCAGATTGACTCTGGTTCAATCTCTAGCACTAAGTAACATCAAAAGTGATTCCTAGCATAGAGTGAGATATAGTTGAGAAACAAACATCCCTGGGACCGAGAGGTAGCACAAGAGACAGGGCACTTGTCTTGCACACACTAACCTAAGACAGACCGCAGTTCGATCCCCCGGTGTCCCATATGCTCCCTTAAGCCAGATGCAATTTTTGAGCACATAGCCAGGAGTAACCCTTGAGCATCGCCGAGTGTGGCCCCCCAAATTTTTTTTTAAATCCCTAAATAATGAAGTGACACAGAGGGAAAAAAAAGTTCAAAACTGGCAGATATCAAACTACTAGTTTCCATGTTGCCATCTTTATTAGAAGACCTAAATGAAAAGTGTCTTCTAGCACGACAGCTCACAGGTCAAAGATATAAATCTTTTATGGAAATACATTGAAATTGGAAGGACTTATGAACCATTTCTTTTAGCTAATTGAAATTCCTGGAGCTGGAGTGATAGGCAGGTAGGGAGGATTCAATCCCTGGAATCCCACATGGTTCCTCGAGCACTACCAGGAATAATTTCTGAGTACAGAACCAGGAATTACCCCTGAGCACCACTGGGTGTGACCCCCAAAAAACAAAAAGAGAGAGAAACAGAGAAAGAGAGAAACAGAGAGAGAGAGAGAGAGAGAGAGAATCCTGTGGCTAGTGTCTCACACTAGTACACAAGAAGCTTCCTGAGAGAAATATAAACTATTTTAAATGATAGATATAAATTATCTGCCTCTTCCATTTATGAAGAGTCATACTGATATTCAGAAGATTTATCTATGCTATGTGCAGTTTCTCCAGGAATTCTTTACATGAAAGAAATGGTTTGAAGCTCTGACTGGTGACCTGCAATTAATCCTAAAATAGATAAGACAGAAGTGAAACTAAGTGGTCAGCTATGAAGAGTGATCCTGAGTCTGAAGCAAATGCCCATATTTACTTCTTAGGATTTATATCTAGGGAAGGATATCTCGGCTTTGATAAGTAACTTCTCCAGATGGTTCTTAATTATGATTTATTATAGCTACTGCTTCATCACTCAGTTCTAAGCCAGTTAATTTCAGAAAACTCTGATAACCAGACATTTTGTCTTCTGATCATGGAGCTTCATTTATCTTATTGATATATATAGGCATTGCTTCTTAAAATATTTATTTATTTAGTATTACCACATACACTGCATTTATTATTAAATACATTTGTTAAGAGTGGCCAAGTAAATTTTTCTGATGATTTCATTTCAGATTTAAGAGTCAGTCTTATTAGATTACTGAGGAGTTGTCATTTTAAATCATTTCATTTGTTGTCATTTCTTTCCAGTCAGACTTAGACAAAATATAATAAAATTGAAAACATTCTTTGGGCCGCACCCAGTGATGTTCAGGGGTTACTACTGGCTATATGCTCAAAAATCGCTCCTGGCTTGGGGAACCATAGGATCGAAATCAGGTCCATCCTGGGTCAGCCATATGCAAGGCAAATGCTCTACCACTGTGCTACCACTCCAGCTCCTTAAAAATATTCTTTTGTTTTCTTCCCGCCCCTTGAAAACATTCTTAACTTTTCTAAATCTCCTTTTTTTTAATAAAATCTACTATATTCTCCTTTCCTATCACCAAAATTGTCACCATAAGAATTAGAGAATTTGAATCATTATGCAGGCTCCAGCCACCAAAATATTGATAAAATATGTGCCATGCAAGCCCAGAATCACAAATCATTGCAGCATTGCTATAATAAAGAATACTTAGAAACCCAACTACAAACATGTTTGTAATCATGGTGCTTAAATATATTATTCTTTTTAAAAAAGAATCTAAATACACTATTTATTCTATATTTCAGAAAATACACTTGTATATTTTTGTTAAATGTATTCAGAAAACAATAAATTCTTCTAAGAAAAGACTCCTAAGAAATTTTTTACTTTCCCTTTTGGAGAAGCATATTTTCCCTCTGAGCAGTCTCACCACTACTATTACTTATTATTCTTGCTTCCAAGACAAGTCCAGTTGTTTCCCTGCCATTGTTAAAACTCTTGAGACTGACCAGTGTAAGGCTAAAGTTAATGTACAATAAAGAAATGAAGGAGTGTCATATGTCTTGTTAGAGGGGAACTTATTATTAGTCGATTTATTTTCAGTATTTAACTCTTATGTTCAACATCAATAACTATATACTATAGCCTAGTAATATTTAAGCTTAAAGGGCGACTATAAATGCTTTAGAAATAGTACCTAAACTCAAGAGATTTCCATTTACATCTAATAATGACAATTACAGAAAATACATGATTCTCAAACTATCAGCTAGCTTACAGTGCAAGTTTCTCAAACCCTAGACAGCAGAGCTTCTGATTTAGAAAAATCCGCCTTTTTCATAGAACTTTGGGACATGAATTACTTGGTCTTACCTCATATTTCTGCATTTTTCTACAAAATTAAGAAAAAGAAAGAAAAGATGGGTGCCAGGGGCCAAGTAGTCTCAGGTGCATTGGTGGAGATTTAAAAGAAAAGGACAGAATTAAATATGAAATCAAAGTCAACAACAATAGAATTAAGAGACCCAAACTATAACAAATCTAAACTTAAAATGGGCCTGTTATACTGACAGGTCAAGGGGCAAAGGGTGTTGGAATAGCATGCATTCTGGGAACATTATTAGAGGGAGATAAGCACTGACAGTGGGAATGGCCCTGATTCACTGTATGTCTGAAATCCAATGAAAGACTTTATAAATCACAATGGTTTCAATAAAATAAAATAGTAAATCTATAAATTATCTTGCATTTAAAAACAAAAATATTGAGGCAATTTCTCATTAACTCAGAGACTTATAAAGAGCAGTCAGTGTAGGTTAGTAAATAATGCATTTGCCTTGCATGTAGTCCACCCAGGTGAGATTCCAAATCCCATACCTAAGCCCACCAGGAATGATCCCTGAGCAAATAGCTAGGATTAAGAGAATATGCCCTGAACATAGCCAGGTGTGTACCCTCCTCCACAAAAGAAAGAATGTCAACTCTTGGATAAACTATAATTTGTGTAGGAAACAGACATATTAGACAAACATTGAAGAATTCAGCAGATCTTTTTAGCAACTTTTTTAAATACTTTTAGAAATTTTTTCAACCTTCTTCATACCCACACTCTATCTCTCACTTGTGACTCAGAGCTTTAAGTCACATAGTGAATGTATATATTCCTAAGACTTGGGTCCCAGGGCAGTCATTTGTGTCAAAATAGCAGAGAAGTCTAAGATGCTGCATGAAGGCTAATAACATTCTGGATGAACTAAATCCTTTCTTCTTTCATAACCCTGCTTTAGCTAACACAAAAATTTCTGATAAAATCATGATTTGTGAGAAGTGAGGAATATGTGAAAATGAATATGATAGATAATATTCTTTCCTGTTGCCCTTTTCTTAGTCTCAAGGGGTCAGAGTCTGTGAGTACTACTTTGTAAAAGTTTTATACCTATTAGGCAATAAGCAGCTCTCTGTACAGATACTTAATAGCAGAAAAGAAGAAAGAAATCTAGCCCAACACAAATTACTATACTGTGGCTGTGATGGCAGAAACACCAAATGAGAGGATATGTAAGAACTACTAATGGAGCACCTTTGTTCATGAACTTGTTTCAGATAGTCCCAGGAACTTCTAGAAATTAGGAAGAGATAATATAGGTTTCTTGGCTCATCACTGGAGCTTCAATCATAAATGTGTGTCATACTTATTTGTTATCCTTAAGTAAGGAATAGAAAGCAGTTTTATATTTACTTTTTTGTGCTTTCAGGGATAATACCCAGGATTTTAGAATGTAATAAACACAAGGAATGAAAGTTTTAGCACTAAGCTACATTTCTGAACACATTTAATGTGAATGTTGTCATGATACTGCATTTTTCTGATCTTCCATAGGTCAAAATCAGAATATATACAAGCATATTAAACTTTAAGTCTGATTCATATAGTTTCAAATTATGATTCATAAAACAAAGTTTTTGCAAGACACATTCTCATAGGCAATTTGTTGGGAACATGCAGATTTTTTAAAATAAATTCTCAACATTTTCCCCCATATCTCTTATGAACCTTAGTTCTATTTTTAATGTCCACTATTTCTTTTCTTTTATCTGTCTGTGATTTTTAAAACTTTTATATTACAGATATACAATATTTGTCTTTTTCCTTCTTATTTTGCGTCACATTATTTCCTCAAGCTTCTTTCATTTTTGCTGCAAATTCAAAAGTATAATTTCTATAATAACTAGAAATTCTATAGTAATATAGATTGCATTATATATATTTATGACATATTTATCTAACCAGATGTCTACCATTACTTTAGTAGCTTTTACATTTCAGCTATAATAAACAACCATGCAATAATAATGGAGATTATAATTTTCCATAATATTTTCACATTATTTGTATAGATACAGAATGGGGTTTGGTTAATCATATCAGAGCTCAATATTTGGCTTCCAAAGGAAGCTCTATATTGTTTTCTTAAATAATTCAACCACTTTATATTCAGTCTAACAGTAAAAAAGATTTACTGGCACAGGTCTCAGAAGAATGAGCATCCTCCATTCACCCCTGAACCAGGGAAGCTATCTACGAAACATCCAAGGTTTTTTATAACAACACCTGGAAGCAATCCTCTACCTGGGAAAACCTTACCACTGCTCTGACATCGACCTGCTCAAAAGAGATTTCCCTTAACACTAAGAAGACTTGACAACAACAGCGACCTGCTTATAGGACAGGGCTCTCTGCATTGCCCTTTAATTGGGAGGTGAAATGAGAGGATGCTCCGCACCATCCTGACTGCAATGTAGGATATGCAGATTCCAGGATCTTTAATACAGAAACATGATAGCAACAATAGAGACTATGTGTAAAGTAGAAGTGTATTGGCACTACAAACAATGACTTGGATTGGACAAACTAGCTTCCCTGGAGCCTAGAGTTGGTCTTATGCCAGGAAACTTCAGGGGTAGGGTCTTCTTGTATTTAGGTCAAGGCTTTTCCTTTTCATGTCCCTCATA
Source organism: Crocidura indochinensis (assembly GCA_004027635.1). Classification (NCBI taxonomy): domain Eukaryota; kingdom Metazoa; phylum Chordata; class Mammalia; order Eulipotyphla; family Soricidae; genus Crocidura; species Crocidura indochinensis. Next base: position 334 of record PVKC010011738.1, on the reverse strand, counting down.
TTTTTGTGGGCCTATGCAAACAATAATTGCCACTCTAACACTGTTTTTACTGTGCTCCTTTGACTCTAATCCTTCAGAAAAACAACCCGCTTAAACTTTTGAGGTTAACTTAAACTAATATGCATGTGCATGGAAATGTATAAAAGTACTTTGCCTTTGGGGCTGGGTGGTGGTGCTGGAGGTAAGGTACCTGCCTTGCCTACGCTAGCCTAGAACTGACCGCGGTTGGATCCCCCGGTTTCCCATCTGGTCCACCAAGCCAGGAGCGACTGCTGAGCACATAGCCAGGAGTAACCCCTGAGCGTCACCGGGTGTGGCCCAAAAACCAAAAAAA
>PVKC010011737.1:0-24384 GCA_004027635.1 Crocidura indochinensis | reverse complement strand
CTATATAAAAAATAAAAGGTTGCAGTCCCTATCTAAAAGTTAAAAAGGGTGGTAGTATTTTGCTTAGGTACATCAAAAGTTGGGTAAAATAAAAGATAAAACCTTGGGGCCAAAGTGGTGACACAAAGTGGTACGGTATTTGCCTTGCATGTGCAAGCCTAGGATGGACTGCAGTTCAATCCCCTAGCATTCCATATGGTTCCCCTGAGCCAGGAGATATTTATGAGTGCATAACCAGGAGTAACCTCTGAGAGTCACTGGGTGTGTTTACCCGCCCCCCCAAAAAAGAAAGATAAAATCTTTGACCTAAAAAGAAGGTGTCTCTGCCCATGAAATATCTTGGCACATGTCCAGCTACAGGGCCCAGGAAAACCAAGCTTTCTAAGCCTAAAGTCCTTCTTCATGGTCCATGGAAGAGTTCTTCTCAACCACGGTTGTCACAATCAGGCTTGGTTTTTGCACAGCTCTTATTTCTGAGACAGGATGTCATGGACAGTCTTCATGTCTCAGGGTGTCATATGAATCCACTCTAGAGCAAGTTGGTACCAACACAGCATTAGGGCTTTCCTGATAGGAGTTTAATTCCTGGTGCTGTTGAAAAAATTCATGCTGGTTCCAAAGATGGGATCCAAAGTTCAGGAGTGAATGGTTGTTGTCTGGTCAACTAAAGCCTAAGTCAAGTCACTGTGACAAATATTCAGGATAAAAAGCACCACTGCAATAAAAGATTAATGAGTTTTTACCCCTACAAGATAAGAACTTCTTTCTATATGTAAGATTTTCAAATTTTTATGTGCCTATTCAAAAAGGAACAATGCCATTGAATATAACTGGTGCATATGAAGATGAAAAATAACAAGTAAACAATGCCCATAATCTTGTTCTAACATGAGCTCAGAACCCAAGAAGAACTTATCTACAAAATAAGTTCTACTAAAAAGATCCTAAAAAGGGATAGAGGAAACTACAACTACATAAGGAAATGTACAATTAAATATAATAAGAATTAAATATATTGAAGAAACACACATAAGGAAATATACGAATGAAATACAATATCCCCTTAAAGTTTTTTGAAATAGTCTGGGGAGGTAAAACCTGAAGCACAGATCAGCCTGTGATGTGGTCTTGTGGGATCTAAAAAAATGGGTCACAGCAGTCACTGATCAGAAAATGTCTTTAAGTCAAGTGTCTCTCAAAAGCCAAATCCAGTAGCAAGCAATTGTCCACAGCGAATAGAGGTGGGAAAAAGGAGCTTCTGAGAGTAAATCAGCAGCAGTGGATGTGTCAGCTTCTTCCGAGCAGGCTGGTAGGCTGTCATTTAGCTTTGGGAACAAGATAGCAGTGGGTTATTCAGCTGGGGGAAATAGTCAGGTTTCTTAGGAGCTAATAACTGTGGATAAAAAATGAATAATTAGGAATAAATAGCAAGTCAGAACTGAGAGATATGACAGAAAAGGATAGCAAAGAATTTGTAAAGTGGTAAAAAGGGGGGAATAAAAAGAAGGTTTAAATATAACAGGAGGAAAGACTGTTATGTTACATAGACATCATGTTCAATACAGATGGACATTAGACAAACATAGAGGTGGTCACACCACCACCAGAACAAACACACTAGCGCACGAGCGTGCCCGCGTGCGCGTGCACGCGCGCACACACACACACACACACACACACACACACACACACACACAAAACGAAGATCTAGTCATAGGTTGTAGTTGAAAAACTAACCTGAAATTTCTATCCCCTTGATTTTATGGAGGTATGTTTTATGTGTCAACATGTGGTCTATCCTGTAGAATGACCCTGTACATTAGAGAAGAATGTGTATTTAAGTTTCTGGAGATGGAGTGTCCTATGTATATCTACTTGGCATCTTTCTCCCATTTCTCTTTTAAAGGCTAGTATATGTTTGTTGGGTTTCACTCTGATTGACCTATCAAGTATTGACAGGGCTATGTTGAGGTATTCCATAATTATTGTGTTATTATTGATATTCTCTTTCAAATTTGTCAAAATTTTATTAGATATATTGCTGGTCTTTCATTGGGTGTGTATGTGTGTAGTAGTGCGATTTCTTCCTGTTTCACTTATCACTTGATTAGTAAGAATTGTCTTTGTCCCTTACAACTTTTCTGAGTCTAAAGTTTGGGTTGTCTGATATTAATATGGCCACCCAAGCTTATTTAAAGGTATTGTTTGCATGGATGATTTTTCTCCAGCCTTTGATTTGAGTCTATACCTTTTCTGATTATTTAGGTCAGTTTCTTATAGGCAGTAGAAGGTTGGGTTTATCTTTTTGATCAATTTAGCCACACTGTGTCTCTTAATTGATACATTAGTACATTGGCATGAGGAAAATGATTGTCATGGGATTTAATGTCATCTTTGTGTATAAGTTTGGTGTATCTGTTGGTCTATCATGTCTTAAAGTAGACTTTTCAGTTTTTCCTTCAAAGCTGGTTTTTTATCTGTAAACTTTCTGAATTGTCGCTTATCAATAAAGCTATGTATACTTCCCTCATACCTGAATGTGTAGTAGATACTTCACTGTTCTAGGTGAAGTATCCATTTTATTCAATGTGTCACAATATCCTACCACTGTCTTCTAGCCTTGAGAGTTTCTTGCGATATGTCTGCTGTAAATCTTAAGGATGTTCCCTTGAATGTAATTTTCCTTTTAAATCTTGCTGTTTTCAGTATTCTATACCTATCTGTAGGATTTGTCATTATGACTAGGATGTGTCTTGGGGTGTTTTTCTTCGAGTCTCTTTTAGCTGGTACTTTTCAGGCATGCTGAATTTGATTGCATGCAGTCTTTAGCTCTGGGATTTTCTCTGTGATGTTGTCTTTGTTGATTCTTTCTGGGTATCTCTTTCTTGGGCCTCTGGGACTCCAATGATTCTTATATTGTTTCTATTGAGTTTATCAAAGACTTCTATTTTCATCTTTTCACATTCTTTGAGTATTTTTCTATTGTTGGATTGTTTGCATTAAGTAGAGCAAGGAAAGTCTCTTCACCAAGTGGTGTTGGCACAATTAGTTAGCTACTTGCAAAAAAGCGAACTCAGACTACCAGCTAACACCATGTATAAAGGAAAATTCCAAATATGTTAAAGAACCTGATTAAAGGCATCTTTAAGGAGGAAAAAGCACTCTCCAAATAAGTGAAAGCCATAATAAACAGATGGGAATATATTAAGCTGAGAAGTTTCTGCATTTCAAAGGAAATAGTGCTCACGATACAAGGGCCATCCATCGAGAGGAGTAGAAGAAATTATTCAGCTAAGAACCATCAGATAAGGGGCTAATATACAAAATATACAAAGTATTGACAGAATTTATAAGAAAAAAATCTAATCCCATCAAAAAATGGGGAGAAGAAATGAACACTTTGTCAAAGAAGAAATACAAATGGCCAAAAGAAACATGAAAAATATTCCACATCACTAATCATTAGGGAGATGCAAATAACAATAACTATGAGCTCCCATTTCATGCCACAGAGATTGGTGCACATCACAAAGAATGAGAATAAGCAGTACTGGTGGGAATATGGAGAGAAAGGAACTTTTATTAGTGCTGGTAGGAATGCCATCTTGTCCAAACTTTATGGAAAGCGATATGGAGATTACTCCAAAACCTAGAAATTGAAATCCCATATGATCCAGCTATTCCACTCCTAGGGATATATCCTAAGAACACCAAAATACAATACAAAAATCCCTTCCTCACAACTATTTTCATTGCAGCTCTATTTACAATAGCCAGACTCTGGAAACAACCAAGATGCCCTTCAACAGACGAATGGCTATAGAAACTGTGGTACATATACACAATGGAATATTATGCAGCTGTCAGGAGAGATGAAGTCATGAAATTATCCTATACATGGACGTACATGGAATCTATTTTTCTGAGTGAAATAAGTCAGAGGGAGAGAGATGGAAGCAGAATAGTCTCACTCATCTGTCGGTTTTAAAAAAATAAAATATTTTTGCAATAGTTCTCAGAGACAAGAGAGATGAAGCCTGGAATGTCCATATAAAGATATGAAGCTCACCACAAAGAGATGGTGAGGGCAGTTAGATAAATAACTACACTGACAATTATCATTACAAAGTGAATTAATGAGGGAAGTAGAAATCCTCTCTAGAATACAGGCGGGGTGGGGTGGATAGGAGGGAGATTTGGGACACTGTTGATGGGAATGTTGCACTGGTAAAGCAGGGAGGTGTTCTTTACATGACTGAAACCCAACTACAATTATGTTTGTAATCAAGGTGTTTAAATAAAGATATTAATAATAAAACTAACTCAGGTTTAATAGGTCAGAGCACTTAAAAAATATAAAGCCTATAGATCAAATGGAAAGTTTTCCAATTCCTAAGCAAATTATTATTGATGAGGATACACTTCGCTGAAAACAGTTTTCCTGGATTAGAGTGTGCATAGAACATTCTATAAAATACTAATAATTTTCATGTCTATAATACTAAGTATTATGATCATGAGCACTGTAAATGTTTACAGCATGAAGTATCATCTAATTGGTCCTGAATATCCTGAATCCTGAACAGGTTTCATTCCTGGAAGCAAATTGATAAAATAGGTATAATGATAGAATAGTAAACTAGATTGAATTGAAAAAAATGCAAAATCAAGCTTAATTATCATTGTGGCTAGAAACTATGGCATGCAGTGTTTATTCCAATGTTAATTGAGGACACAAATATTAGATCCTATTAGCAGGCATAATCTTATGAAAAATAGATTAGAAATTTGTCAGGCATTTTTCCTAAAATTTTATGGTGCTTAAATAAATTTATTGATTATAAACACATAGTATAGCATATTAATATATTTATGCAACTCAAGTTTTAAAAATTTTATTAATATATTTATTACCACCACCCTTCACTAGTGCAACATTCACATCATCAGTGTCCAAAATTTCCCTCCTCCCCATTCTCTAGCCGTTCTTGGGACAGGATTTTTACTTCCCTAATTCAGTCATATTGTTATGATAGTTGTCAGTGTAGTTATTTATCTAATTACTCACCACTTGTTCTGGTGAGCTTCATATTGTGAAATGGACATTCCAGAGCTCATCTGTTTTGTCTCTGAGAACTATTGCAAAAATGTCTTTTATGTTTTAAAACCCATAGGTGAGTGAGACTGTTCTGCTTCTATGTCTCTCCGACTTATTTCACACAGTATAATAGTTTCACTGTATACCAATTATAGGAAAATATCATGACTTCATCTCTCCTGACAGCTGCATAATATTCTATTGTGTATATGTACCACAATCCTTTAGCCATTCATCTTTTGAAGGCTATCTTGGTTGTTTCCAGAGTCTGACTATTGTAAATAAAGCTGCAATGAATATAGTTGTGAGGAAGGGATTTTTGTATTGTATTTTTGTATTCCTAGGGTATATCCCTAGGAGTGGTATAGCTGGATCTTGTAGGATCTCAATTCCAGGTTTTGGAGTGTTGCAAGTCAGCCCCTAATGAGGTTGAGAGATGGAGGGATGGAGGATGAGGCCTTTCTCCTCCAGCTCAGACCACGCGTCTATTAGCCTGTTCAGCCAGCGGTTCTGAGGTGAATGCGGCAGGAAGAAAGCTAACAGGCAGTCAGGCTTCCGAAGAAAACAGCTCTTTATTCCGTGAAGAGGCCGAAACCCTAAGGCCCAAGAATAGGCCCCAGGAAAAAAGCCCCTTGCCTTCCACAGAAGGCCAACGTATCAGAATGCTCCAGAATCAGGTACCACCCAATGGTGGGAGCAGAATTAGGTGCCACCCTAGGGTGGGAGCAGAATACCAAGTCACACCCTAGGGTAGGGCACAATCACGGATCAGGATAGGGTCAGTAACATACTTATCCCATTGAAATGTTTACATACACAGCATTGGAGGAATCTCCATATTGCTTTCCATAAAGGTTGGGCTAGATGGAATTCCCACCAGCACTGAATAAGAGTTCCTTTCTCTCCATATTCTCACCAGCACTGCTTATTCTCATTTTTTGTGATGTGTACCACTCTCTGTGGCATAAGATGGCAACTCGTGGTTGTTATTTGCATATCCCTAATGATTAGTGATGTGGAGCATTTTTCATGTTTCTTTTGGCCATTTATATTTCTTCTTCTCATTTTTTTTATGTAATTAGATGTTTTTTTCTTGTAAAGTTCCATCAGTGACTTGTATATTTTGGAAATTAGTCCTTTATCTGATGGGTATTAGGTGAATAGTATCTCCCACTCAGTGGGTGGCTCTTATATTCTGGGCACTATTTCCTTTGAGGTACAGAAGCTTCTCAGCTTAATATATTCCAATCTATTTATCATGGCTTCCACTTGTTTGGAGAGTGCTGTTTCCTCCTTAAAGATGTCTTTGGTCTAAATGTTATAGAGAGTTTTACCTACATGTTGTTCTATATACCTATGGTTTCAGGTTTAATATCAAAGTTTTTAGTTCAATTGGATTTTATAATCCTATATGGTGTTAGCTGGGGGGTCTGAGTTTTCTCTTTTGCAAGTGGCTAACCAGTTGTTCCAACATCACTTGTTGAAGAGGCTTTCCTTGCTGCATTTAGGAATTGTTGTTCCTTTATCAAAAATTAGGTGATTGTGTGTCTGAAGAACATTTTCTGAATACTCAAGCCTATTCCACTGATGTATCTGTCTTTTTTTTTGTTTGTTTGTTTGTTTTTTTGTTTTGTTTTTGGGTCACACCCGGCAGTGCTCAGGGGTTACTCCTGGCTCCATGCTCAGAAATTGCTCCTGGCAGGCACGGGGGACCATGTGGGGCACCGGGATCTGAACCGATGACCTTTTGCATGAAAGGCAAATGCCTTACCTCCATGCTATCTCCCAGGCCCCTATGTATCTGTCTTTATTTCAATATCCTGCTGTTTTGACAAATATTGCTTATCAAATTTATTTATTCATAAATTTATTTATTTATTATAAGTATTGCTTATCAAATTTATTTATTTACAAATTTATTTATTTTTGTAAGTATTGCTTATCAAATTATTGCTTAGTAATGCAGTTTAAAGTTGGGGAAACTAATGCCTCCCATATTCTTTTTCCTCAGGAAGGCTTTAGCAATTCATGGATGTTTATTGTTTCAAATGAATTTCAGAAATGTTTGATCCACTTCTTTGAAGAATGTCATGGGTATCTTTATAGGGATAATATTAAATCTGTACAATGCTTCAGGGAGGATTGCCTTTTTCAGTATGTTAATCCTGCTAATCCATGCGCATATATGTGTTTCTATTTCTGTGTGTCCTCTCTTATTTCTTGAAGCAGGGTTCATAATTTTCTTTGTACAGGTCATTCACGTCTTTAGTCAGGATGACTCCAAGATATTTGAGTTTGTGTGACACTAATGTAAATCGGGTTGTTTTCTTAATGTCCATTTCTTCTCGATCATTGTTGGTGTATAAAAAGGTCATTGGTTTTTCTGTGTTAATTTTGTAGCCTGCCTCATTGTTATATGAATTTATTGTTTCTAGAAGCTTTTTGGTAGAGTCTTTGGGGTTTTCTTAGTATCATATCATCTGCAAATGGTGAGAGCTTGACTTTTTCCTTTCCTATCTGCATTCAATTGATATCTTTTTCTTGCCTAATCATTATAGCAAGTACTTCCTGCACTATGTTGAATAGGAGTGATTAGAGAGGACAGCCTTGTCTTGTACCAGAATTTAGAGGGAAGGCTTTTAGTTTTTCTCCATTGAGGATAATGTTTGCCATTGGCTTGTGGTAGATGGCCTTAACCATATTGAGAAAGTTTCCTTTCATTCCCATCTTGCTGAGAGTTTTTTTTTTTTTTTTACCAAGAATAGGTGTTGGACCTTATCAAATGCTTCCTCTGTGACTATTGATATGATCATATCATTTTCGTTTTACTTATTGTTGATGTTGTGTATTATGTTGATAGATTTATGGATGTTAACCCATCCTTGCATTCCTGGGATGAAACCTACTTGATTGTAGTGAGTGACTTTCTTGACTAGGCATGGTCCTATTTGTCAGGATCTTATTAAGGATCTTTGCATCTGTGTTCATCAGGGATATTGGTCTGTAATGTTTTGGCAGTATCTCTGTCTGATTTTGGTCTCAAGGTTATATTGGCTTCATAAAAAATACTCTTTGGAATTGTTTCCGTTTATTCAGTTTAATGAAAGAGCCTGGCAAGGATTGGCAGTAGTTCCTCTTCAAAAATTTGAACAAATTTATTAGTAAATCTATCTGTGCCTGGGATTTTCTTTTTGGGCAGACATTTGTTTACTGTTTTAATTTCCTCAATAATGATGGGGGTGTTTAGATATGCTACATCCTCATTACTCAACCATGGAATGTTATAAGAGTCAAAGAATTTATCCATTTCATACACTCTTGTCACAATATCTCACCACTGTCTTCTGGCCTTGAGAGTTTCTTGTGAAATGTCTGCTGTAATCTTAAGGATGTTCCTTTGAATTTAATTTCCCTTTTGGATATATTCTATCTTGGATAGATGGCCTTTTATCCGTATCTGTGGGATTCATCATTGTGACTAGGAGGTGTCTTTGGGTGTTTTTATTTAGGTCTCCTTTAGCTGGTACTCCTTGAACATGCAAGATTTGTTTGCATGCAGTCTTAAATCTCTGGGAGTTTCTCTGTAATGGTGTTCTTGACTGTTGATTCTTCCTGGGGATTTTCTTCCTGGTTTTCTGGGACTTTAATGATTCTTATGTTGTTTCTGTTGAATTTATCTAACATTTCTATTTTTATCTGTTCAAAATCTTTGAGTATATTTTCCATTGTCTTATCATTTGCTTTGAGGTTCTTTTCTAATTTCTTCTACTGTACTGAGTTATTTTGCATCTCATCTTCCAGCTCACTAATTCTGTCTTCAGCTGTTATTACTCTATTGAAGAGGCTTTCCATAGAATTTTTCGTTTCCTCTACTGCATTTTCAATCTTGTTATTTCAGGTTGGAGTTTTCTGATTTCTTTATTTGTGGTCTGTTCAGATCGATCTGTCTTTCTTTGAGTTCTACGAATATTCTCCATATTTCTATTCTAAACTGCTTATATGAGAGGTTAATTAGATGGTTGGCATTTTGCGGATCATCAGATTTCATCTTCATTCTCTATGCATGCTATTTTCCTGCATTGTTTCCCCATTGCCATACTTGAAGTGTGATTCTTACTCCGTGTTGTAATGGGGTTCGTGTTTACTCTGTGGCTACACTTTTATTTTTTACGTTTTATGGTGGAGTCCATTTACTAGAGATGTGTTCCTCTGGCCCAACCTGCTCCAGTGTTGTTTTCGAATCCACAGTGCTTAGGAGACCTCAGTAGTGGCATGGTGGCGAAGACCCGGATTCACCCCTGTTCAGTCGTGTCCAAAGCCCCTCAGTCTCAGTTTTCTTCAGGGATCCTGTGTAGTGGTTGAAATTGCCAAGCGCTCAGGTGCCCTCAGTAAAGATGGAGGCTACTTGGACTCACCTCTAGGACTTCAGGCATGTCCGGCCCCCTCAGTCTCAGCTTTCTTCTGGGATTCTTTGCTGAAAAAATTCCCTTTTAGGATGTTTCTAAAGTTGTTATTTTGTACTTTTCTGTATTACTGCTAATTTATGTTCTAAAGTGAAACAAAATATTCAGAACAAATTAATATTAATCTGATCTGACTTTGGTACTATTCCACTAAACTGAACTCTTAGTTACATGTTCCAAACTTGATCCATGTGTTTGAAAAATTTAATAAAAGTAAATTAAACTGATAAGTCTCTGAGATTAGCATTATTGGAAGAAACAAATCCTAATAAATTCCCTGTAGTGGACATCATCCATTGTAGTGAAGTGATGAGGAAATGGCAAACTCAGTTGCATGCAGCAACACATTTTCGAAGTTGCTTTGCAATTCCAAGAGTTACCAACTAATTTAGAGTGCTCTTAATAGATCTCATAAGCAGCACTTTATTCATGAATTACAACCCAGCTTTTGCATCAAAAATGCCATAAATTAAATAAGTACCTTGATTTAATAATTGATTTATGAGGAAAGACGTCAACCAATACTTTAAGACACATGTATATTTAATTCACTTTAAAGGAAACACTGGTTTCAAATGTTAATAATATGTGAAAAATATTCTTTCACTGTCATTTTTTATTTTTCAAAAAATAAAGAAAATTGCAATAGTGCCATGGAGTATAAAATTAATATTATTTTGTGAAATCTATATTTTGTCAATGTGTTTATAGTCAATAAAATATTCTATGTATTTCTAATGTTCAGTAATTTTGTTCAGTGATACCATAAACTTGAATACAATTGAATACCCTATTACCTAAACTACAAGGGAAATATTTTAAATTGTCACAGTGCTGTAACATTTAGTCCTGTGAAATCACAAAAACATTCATGATTGAGTTTAGGCATACCAAGACCTTCACCAACGTTTACATCTCTCCAACGATATCCTAACACTCCTTTTTGCCTCTGACCCATCAGAAGTATCTTGTAGAAGTTGATCTACAAGATACTTTCTATATTGCACTGTGGATTCAGTACTGATGCTGACAGTGTTTCATACATGATATATTGCCAACTTTCAGCACTACCTCCTCCCTCATTGAATGCTTTCCTCCAACATATACCTTGCCCCCTTTATGTCTATTTTTTTTTTTTTGGTTTTTGGGTCACATCCAGCGGTGCTCAGGGGTTACTCCTGGCTGTCTGCTCAGAAATAGCTCCTGGCAGGCACGGGGGACCATATGGGACACCAGAATTCGAACCAACCACCTTTGGTCCTGGATCGGCTGCTTGCAAGGCAAACGCCGCTGTGCTATCTCTCCGGACCCTGCCCCCTTTATGTCTTATCCTTCACCCAGCTTCAGATGGCATGTTTCCTGCTGAAGAATAGTTCACAAGTCCTTTGTTTCATTGTCTTTGAGGATCATTATTCCACCATTATGTTTCTTTATATCAAACATACGAGAGAGATCACTCTGTGTTGGTCTCTCCCTCCAAATAACATCACTAACCATGATCCTCTCCTGGTTTCTCAATAGAGCATCAAGTCACATAATTTTATCTTTACAATGGCTGAATGATACTCAATGGCTTATGGAGGAGAGAATCTTCAATATTCCATGGAATCATGGTTTTTTTAGTCATTTATTCTTAGACACTTGTGTTGGAAATAATTTGGCAATTTTTTTAGAAAAAATGGGCTTTATTGAATCAATACTAATATCAATATACTTATCTTATATGATTGATTCAAATGCAAATTTAATTAAGGATTACCTATATAAAATTTCCTCTAAATTAATTTGGTGGTGAAAACCATTAGAGGCCGAGGACATTTTTACTTTTTTCTTTTAAAAACTACTGGTAACTACTATGTACAGTTCTTTATAAAGTCACAAATCATTTCTTTAACCTTTTTTATTTTTTAAGCAATGTCATTGGTAACTATACATTGTAAAACAATGCAAGAGTTTACTTTATAGTCACGTTTCTTTGCTGATCAAAGGTACTGAAAAATAGTGACAATATCTATTTATAGAATAGCCTTATAATGAAATAATAGTATTAAATGTATTTTTCTTATATTCACATTTTCCTCCAAAAGGTTTAAGCATCATTTGTGTGAAATTACTTAGCAGTTTTCTAAAATTAATGAAACATACCATGTTATCATGGACTCCTAATAAATTTTGATAAAGACTTACTTCCAAAGACAAACTGCACCATTATTACAATTTCAATTTATACACCAAGCTAAAAAAAGCATAACTGAGTTAGAAAAATGGGTAAAGCATCGTTTATCATTTGCAAACTAATGTATCTTTATATTGATAAAAGTATACTACTTCAATAATAATATGCATCTAAGAATTCTATCATTACCAACAATATTACCTACAAATATCAGGACAAATTAAATATTTAATTACAAAGATATTTTCTTAAAAAACCAATGTAAATAACATTTATCTAAATCACAAACTAAAGTAAAATAATTAAAGAAAATACTTTTCATAACTCAAATTAAATAACTTATTTATTTACTTTATATCGTTACTTAAGCACTTGAATAAATATGATTCTATTTTGGGTTTCAGTCAAATAAAGAATACACCCCTTCATCAGTACAACATTCCCATCAACAATGTCCCATATCTCCCTAACACCCCCATCCCCTGCCTGTACTTGAGACTGGCTTTCTACATCCCTAATTCATTTGCACTGTAATGTAGTTATTACTCTAACTGCACTCATCACTTTTCGCAGTGATTTTCATGTCATGAGCTGGACCTTCCAACCCCTTTCTCTTTTGTCTTTGAGAATTATGGCAAAAATATCTTTCATTTTTCTTAAAACCCATAGATGAGTGAGACTATTCTGTGACTATCTCTCATGCTCTGACATATTTCACTCAGCATAATAGATTCCATGTACATTCATGTATAGAAAAATGTCATGACCTTATGTCACCTGTCACTCTGAATTATTTTACTCAGCATAATAGATTCCATGTAATTCATGTATAGAAAAATTTAATGACTTTATTTCTCCTGAAGGCTGCATAATATTCCATTATGTATATGAATCACAGTTTCTTTAGCCATTCATCTGTTGAAAGGCACTTTGGCTGTTTCCAGAGTCTGACTATTGTAAATAGAGCTGCAGTGAATATGAGTGTGAGGAAAGGATTTTTGTACTGTAATTTTGTGTTCCTAGGGTATATCCCTAGGCATGGTATAACTGGATAGTATGGGAGCTCAATTTTCAGCTTTTGGGGTAATCTCCATATAGCTTTCCATAAAGATTGGACTAGGTGACATTTCCACCAGCATTGAATATGAGTTCCTTTCTATCCATATCCCCACCAGCATTGCTTGTTCTCATTCCTTGTGTTATGCACCAATCACTGTGGTGTGAGATGGTACCTCATCATAGCTGTTTTGATTTGAATTTCCCTGTTGATAATTGATGCAAAGCATTTTTTCAAGTATCTTTTGGCCATATTTATTTCTTCTTTGACAAAATATTCATTTCTTCTCCTCATTTTTGATGGGATCAGGGGTCTCAAACTTGCGGGCCGCAGGCCACAAACGATCCTCCATACAACATTTTGTGGCCCTGTGCTAGAGGAATCTTTTTTTGTTTTGTTTTGTTTTAGTTGTTTGGGTCACGCCCCCAATGCTCAAGGCTTACTACTGACTTTAAACTCAAGGATCACCCCGACTTTGCCTCCTGTGGCCCCCAAGTAAATTGAGTTTGAGACCCCTGGATTAGATGATTTTTATTGTAAAGTTCTGTCAGTACCTTGTATAGTTTGGATATTAGCTCCTTATCTGATGGGTATTAGGTGAATAGTTTCTCCCAATCAGTGGGTGGATCTTGATCCTAGGTACTATTTTCTTTGAGGTACAGAAGCATCTCAGCTTAATATATTCCCATTTATTTACCTTTGCTTCCCCTATTTGGAGAGTGCTGTTTCCTTCCTAAAGATGCCTTTAGTCTCAATGTCATGAAGTGTTTTACCTATGTGCTGTTCTATATAACTTATGATTTCAGGTCTGATATCAAGGTCTTTAATCCATTTTGATTTTATCTTCATACATAGTGTTATCTGAGGTTCTGAGTTTGCTTTATTGCAAGTGGCCAAACATTGTGCCAACATTACTTGTGAAGAGACTTTAACTGATCCACTTAGGGTTTCTTGCTCCTTTGCCAAAAATTAGGTGCTTGTTTGACTGGCGAACATTCTCTGAGTACTCAAGCCTATTCCACTGATCTGAGGTTCTGTCTTTATTCCAATACCATGCTGTTTTGATAACTATTGCTTTGTAATACAGTTTAAAGTTGAGGAAAGTAGTGCCTCCCATATTCCTTTTCCTAAGAATTACTTTAGCTATTTGAGGTTGTTTATTGTTCCAAATGATTACAGAGTGTGTGATCCACTTCTTTAAATATGTCGTGGGTATCTTAAGAGGGATCACATTAATCTGTACAATGTTTTAGGTAGCATTAGCATTTTAATCATGTTAACCCTGCAAATCTATGAGCAGGGTATGTTTTTCAATTTCCACATGTCATCTCTTATTTCTTGGAGCAGGATTTTATAGTTTTCTATGTATAGGTCCTTCACATCTTTGGTCAAGTTCACTTCAATATATTTGATTTTGTGTGACACTAAGGGCAATGCAGTTGTTTTCTTACTGTCCATTTCTTCCCTATCGTCATTAGTGTATAAAGAGGCCATTGATTTTTGAGTGTTAATTTTTGTCTGCCACATTTCTATATGAATCTATTGTTTCTAGTAGCCATTTGGTAGTCTTTAGGGTTTTCTAAATAGAGTATCATGTCATCTGCAAACAATGAGAGCTTGACTTCTTCCTTTCCCATCTGGATTCCCTTGATATCTTTTTCTTGCCTGATCGCTATAGTAAGAACTTACAGTAATATGTTGAAGAGGAGAGGTGAGAAGAGGACAGCCTTGTCTTGTGCCAGATTGTAGAGGGAAGGCTTTTAGTTTTTCTCCATTGAGGATAATATTTGCCATTGACTTGTGGTAGATGACTTCAACTAGATTGAGAAAGGTTCCTTTCATTCCCATCTTGCTGAGAGTTTTGATCAAGAATAGGTGTTGGACCTTATCAAATGCTTTCTGCATCTATTGATATTATCGTGTGATTTTTATTTTTCTTGTCATTGATATTGTGTATTATGTTGATATATTTATTTATTTATTTATTTGTGGTTTTTGGGTCACACCCGGCAGTGCTCAGGGGTTACTCCTGGCTCCATGCTCAGAAATTGCTCCTGGCAGGCACAGGGGACCATATGGGGCACCGGGATTTGAACCGATGACCTTTTGCATGAAAGGCAAACGCCTTACCTCCATGCTATCTCCCGGGCCCCATGTTGTTATATTTATAAATGTTAAACCATCCTTGCATACCTGGGATGAAACGTACTTGATTGTAGTGAATGATTATCCTGATGTGACATTGGATCCTATTTGCCAGGATTTTTTTTGAGGATATTTGCATTTGTCTTCATCAAAGATATTGCTCTGTAATTATATTTGGCAGTATCTCTATTTGGTTTCGGTATCAAGGTGATGTTGTCCTCCAATAAGTTGTTTGGAAGTGTTTCCGTTTTTTCAATTTCATGAAAGAGCCTGACCAGGATTGGTAGCAGTTACTCATGAAAAGTTTGAAAGAATTCATTAGTGCATCCATCTGGACCTGGGCATTTTTTAGTGGGCAGAAAATTCATAACCTTTTTAATATCCTCAATAGTGATAGAGTGTTTAGAAATGCTACATCCTTCTTACTCAACTGTGGAAACTTAAAAGAATCCAAGAATTTATCCATTTCTTCCAGGTTCTCATGTTTCGTGGCATAGAGTTTCTCAAAGTAATCTATGATTACCCTTTCAATCTCTGCAATATCTGATGTGACCTCCCCATTTTCATTTCTAATATGGGTTCTTCAGTTTCTCTCTCTGTCTTTTTGAGTTTTGCCAATGATCTATCAATTTTGTTTATTTTTTCAAAGATCCAACTTCTGCTTTTGTTGATATTTTGAATTGTTTTTTTTTTGGGGGGGGTGGGTCCACTTCATTGATTTCTGCTCTATGCTTTATTTCCTTCTGTCTTCCTCTTTCTGGTTCCTTTTGTTGATAAATTTATAATTTTATAAGCTGCATCATTAGGCTATTGAGGTATGCCGCCTTTTTTCTTCCTGATGTATGCTTGCAAACCCATAAATTTCCTGTCAGTACTGCTTTTGCTCTGTCCCATAGATTCTTATAGTTTGTGCCTTTATTTTCATTTGTTTCCAGGAAACTTTTGGTTTCCTCTTTGATTTCATTTTAGAACCTCTGGTTGTTAAGTAGCAGGCTGTTTAGTTTCCAGTAGTGGGTTGTTTAGTTTCCAGTTGTTAAAGTTCTTCTGTGTCCATTTGTTGTTCATATATAATTTCAGAGAGTTGTGGTAAGCAAAGGTAGCCTGCAAAATTTCTATCTTCTTGATTTTATAGAGGTATGTTTTATGTGCCAACACATGGTCTGTCCTGGAGAATTACCCATGTACATTGAATAATAATGTGTAACCAGCTTTCTGGGGATGCAGTGTCCTATGCATATCTACTAGACATCTTTCTTCCATTTCTCTTTTCATGACTAGTATATTTTTGTTAGGTGTCAGTCTGATTGACCTATCAAGTATGGACAGGACCATGTAGAGGTCTCCCACAATTATTGTGTTATTAATATTCTCTTTCAAATTTGTCAATAATTTTATTAGATACTTTGCTTGTCTTTAATTGGGTGTGTATATGTTTAATAGTGCATTTTTTCCAGTTGAAGTGTCCATCTTTTTTCTTCACAACTTTCCTTAATCTAGAGTTTGTGTCCTCTGATATTAATATGGCCACCCCAGCTTTCATAAGGGTGTTGTTTGCTTATATGATTTCCTCCAGTATTTGATTTTTGAGTCTATGTTTGTTCAGATGTAGGCAACAGAAGGCTGAATTCATCATTTTGATCCATTTAGCCGCTCTGTGTCTCTTACTTGGTGCCTTTAATCCATTGATATTGAGTAAGGTGATTTTCATGAGATTTAATGTTAACGTTCTGTATCAAATTGGTGTATCTGTCAGTCTGTCTTGTCTTAAATTTGACCTTTCAGTTTTTCCTTTATTGTTGGTTTTGCATATGTAGAATTTCTGAGCTGTTGCTTATCCATGAATCTATGTATACTTCCTTCAAACCTGAACGTGAATGTGGCTGGGTACAGTATTCTAGGTGCAGCATCCATTTCATTCAGTCTTGTCACAATCCTCTCACCACTGTCTTCTGGCCTTGAGAGTTTCTTGTGACTTGTCTGCTGTAAATTTTTTCCACCCCACCCCACACCCACCTGTACTCTAGACAGACTTTCTACTTCTCTGATTCATTCACAATGTAAGGAGAGTTTTAAATGTAGTTATTTCTCAAGTAACACTCATCAATCTTTGAGGTGGGTTTCATGTCATGAGGGGGATCTTCCAACCCTCCTCGTTTTTGTCTCTGAAAATTAATGCAAAAAATGTCTTTCATTTTTCTTAAAACTCATGGATGAGTGATACTATTCTATATATCTCTCTCTTCCTTTGACTTATTTCACTCAGCATAATAGATTCCATGTACATCCATGTATAGGAAATTTTCATGATTTCATCTCTACTTACTGCTGCATAATATTCCATTGTGTTTATGTACCACTGTTTCTATAGCCATTTATCTGCTGAAGGCCAAATTTATCATTTTCAGAGTCTGGCTATTGTAAATAACACTGCAATATATAGGGGTGCAATGAAGGGATTTTTGTATTGTATTTTTGTGTTACTAGGGTATATCCCTAGGAGTGGTTTAGCTGGGTTGTATGGGAGCTCAATTTACAGGTTTTGGAGGAATCTCCATATAGCCTTCCATAAAACTTGAACTAGACTACATTTCAAAAAGCATTGAATAAGAGTTTTCCTCCACATCCCCACCAGCACTGCTTATTTACATTCTTTGTTATGTAATCCAATCTCTGTGGCATGAGATGATACCATTATTTGTTTTGATTTGCATCTCCCTGACAATTTCTGATGTTGAGCCTTTTTCCATGTGTATTTTGTCCATTTGTATTTCTTCTTTACCAAAGTGTCTGTCCATTACTTCTCCCCAATTTTTGATGGAATTAGATATATTTCTCTTGTAAAATCTGTCAGTGTCTTGCATATTTTGGTTATTAGCTCACTATCTGATGGGTATTGGGTAAATAGTTTATTTCACTCAGTGGGTGGCTCTTGTATTCCGGGCACTATTTCCTTTGATGTGCAGAAGCTTCTGAGTTTAATATAGTTCCATCTGTTTATCTCTGCTTCCACTTGTTTGGAAAGTGCAGTTGCTTTTTTGCAAATGGCTAACCAGTTCTGCCAACACCACTTCTTGAAGAGGCTTTCCCTGCTCCACTTAGGGTTTCTTGCTCCTTTATCAAAAATTAGGTGATTGTATGTCTGGGGAACATTCTCTGAGTACTCAAGCCTATTCCACTAATCTGAGGTTCTGTCTTTATTCCATTACCATGCTGTTTTGATAACTATTGATTTGTAATACAGTTTAAGGTTAGGGAAAGTTATTCTTCCGATATTCTTATTCCTAGGAGTGCTTTAGCTATTTGAGGGTGCTTATTGTTCCAAATGAATTGCAAAAGGGTTTAATCTATTTATTTGAAGAATGTCATGGGTATCTTTAGAGGGATCATAATAAATCTGTATAATGCTTTGTGTAGTATTGCCATTTTAATGATGTTAATCCTGACAATCCATGAAAAGGGTTATATGTTTCCATTTCTGTGTGTCTTCTCTTCTTGGAGCAGGATTTATAGTTTCCTTTGAATGGGTCCTTTTTGGTCAAGTTGACTCCAAGATATTTGAGTTTGTGTGTCACTAACATGAATAGGGTTGTTTCCTTAGTGTCCATTTCTTCCCTATCATTATTGGTGTATAAAACGTCCTTTGAATTCTGTGTGTCAATTTTGTAGCCTGCCACCTTGCTATATCAATCTATTGTTTCTAGAAGCTCTTGGTAGTGTCTTTAGGGTTTTCTAAGTAAAGTATCATGTCATCTTCAAACAGTGAGATATTGACTTCTTCCTTTCCCTTCTGGATTCCCTTGATATTTTTTTCTTGCCTAATCGCTATAGCAAATACTTCCAGTATTTAGTTGAAGAGGAGTGGTGAGAGTGGACAGCCTTGCCTTGTACTAGAATTTAGAGGAAAGACTTTAGTTTTTCTCCATTGAGGATAATATTTTCCATTGGCTTGTGGTAGATGGCTTCAACTAAATCGAGAAAGGTTCCTTCCATTCCCATCTTGCTGAGAGTTTTGATCAAAAAAGGGTGTTGGACCTTATCAAATGCTTTCTCTATATTTATTTATATGATCATGTGATTTTTATTTTTCTTGTTATTGATGGTTGTGTATTGTGTTGATAGATTTACAGATGTTATACCATCCTTGCATTCCTGGGATGAAACCTACTTGATCATGGTGAATGATTTTCATGAAGAGGCATTGGATTCTGTTTGCCAGGGTTTTGTTGAGAATCTTTGTATCTGTTTAAATCAAGGATATTGGTCTGTAATGTTCTTTTCTTGTAGCATCTCTGTCTGGTTTTGGTATCAAGGTGATGTTGGCTTCATAAAAGCTGTTTGGAACTGTTCCTGTTTTTTCAATTTCATGAAAGATTCTGACTAGAATTGGTAGTAGTTTCTCTTGAAATGTATGAAAGAATTCATTAGTAAATCCATCTGGGCCTGGGCTTTTCTTTTTGGGCAGACTTTTGATTACTGTTGTAATTTCCTCAATAGTGATAGGGGTGTTAAGATATGCTATATCCTCCTTACTCAAAAGTGGAAGTTTATAAGAGTCCAAGAATTTATTCATTTTTTCCAGGTTCTCGTGTTTTGTGGCATAGAGTTTCTCAAAGTAGTTTCTGGTTACACTTTGAATCTCTGCAGCATCTGTAGTGATGTCTCCCTTTTCATTTCTTGTATGATTTATCAAGTTTCACACTCTCTCTCTTTGTGAGTTTTGCCAATGATATATCAATCTTGTTTATTTTTTTAAAAAAAACAACTTTTACTTTAGTTGATCTTTCAATTTGTTTTTCTACTTCATTGATTTCTGCTCTCAGATTTGTTATTTCCTTCTGTCTCCTTATTTTTTGGTTCCTTTTGTTGATCATTTTCTAATTTTATAAGCTGCATCATTAAGCTGTTCAGATATGCCCCTTCTTTCCTGATGTGTGTTTCCAAAGCTATAAATTTCCCCCCCGCAGGACTACTTTTACTGTGACCCATAGATTCTTATAGTTTGTGTCTTCATTATCATTTGTTTCCAGAAAAGTTTTGATTTCCTCTTGGAATCACTCATTGTTCAGTTGCAGGCTTTAATTTACAGTTGTTAAACTATTTCTTCTGTGTCCCTTTGTAGTTCTCTTCTAATTTCAGAGCCTTGTGGTCAGCAAAGTTAGTCTTCAAAATTTCTATCCTCTTGATTTTTTGGAGGTATGATTTATGTGCCAGCATGTGGTTTATGCCTGATAGGACACTGTGGTATTTCTTTGGGCTCTGGGGCTACCCAATGCCTTAGGTTATGTACTCTGGCCACATGAGATTGGTTTGTCCTGCAGAATTCCATATTAGGGTTTGGTCTCTGGCACTAAACAGATATGCACCCAGTGAAAGATGAGCAAATTATCTAATACAATTATTGACAGATTTGAAAGAAGACATCAATAATATCACAATAATTGTGGGAGAACTCAACCCTGTCAACACTTGTTAGGTCCATCAGACTGAAACCCAACAAAAATATACTATCCCTGAAAATAGACAAATGGAAGAAAGAGGACTATATATATATATATATATATATATATGTATATATATGTATATATATATATAGACAAATGGAAGAAAGAGGACTATATATATAGACAAATGGAAGAAAGAGGACTATATATATATGTAGACAAATGGAAGAAAGAGGACTATATATAGACAAATGGAAGAAAGAGGACTATATATATATAGTCCATTTGTCTATTTTCAGGGATAGTATATTTTTGTTGGGTTTCAGTCTGATGGAACTAACAAGTGTTGACAGGGTTGAGTTCTCCCACAATTGTTGTGATATTATTGATGTCTTCTTTCAAATCTGTCAATAATTGTATTAGATAATTTGCTCATCTCTCACTGGGTGCATATCTGTTTAGTGCCAGAGACCAAACCCTAATATGGAATTCTGCAGGACAAACCAGTCTCGTGTGGCCAGAGTACATAACCTAAGGCATTGGGTAGCCCCAGAGCCCAAAGAAATACCATAGTGTCCTATCAGGCATACATTCCAGGAAGCTTGTGACATCCTTGAAACTTCACTAACCTTGAGGTGTTCCTGTGCTCCTATGTAAAGATGGCATGTAAAGATTACTCAAAAGTTGACCTCTGTAATGCAGGCTGTTTCATCCTGCTTTCTCCCCACCTCCTATAAAACCGTGCTTAAAAGGAGTCTTTTGCCATTCAATAAACGGAGTCTTAACAAGCCTTGTGTTGCTTGGCCCCCTTCTTTCTTCCATTCTCTTTTCAGGCTGGGACCCCTCTATACCGGCGAATAACCTGTCCTGCAAGCCAGGACAGTTTAGTAGCCTGATTTCTTTCAGTTGCACATACCTTGGATTAGTACCAAGTGTCCATCTTTGTCCCTTACAACTTTTCTGAGTCTAAAGTTGGTTTCATCAGATATTCATATTATCACCCCAACTTTTCTAAGGGTGTTGTTTGCTTGCATGATTTTTTTCAGTCTTTGATTTTGAGTCTATGTTTGTTCTGACTACTCAGGTGTGTTTTTTGAAGGCAACAGAAGGTTGATTTCATCTTTTTGATCCACTTTGCTACTCTGTATCTCTTGCTGGTGCATTTAGTCTATTAACATTGAGGGAGATGATTGTCATAGGATTTAATATCATCTTTGTGTATAAGTTTGTTGGTATGTATTGTCTTAAAGTAGACCTTTAAGGTTTTCCTTTAAGGCTAATTTTACGTCTATGAAGTTTTTCAGTTGTTATTTATGTATCCTTTTTCAAACAGAAATGTGAGTAGAGCTGTGTGCAGTATTATAGGTAAAGCCTCCATTTCATTCAGTCTTGTCACAATATCTCACCACTGTCTTCTGGCCTTGAGAGTTTCTTGTGACATGCCTGTTGTAAATTTTATGGATGCTCTTTTGAATGTAATTTCCCTTTTTGATCTTCCCCTTTTTAAGTGGTATTGACAAAACTGGTTAGCCATGTGCAAAAAAAGTGAGCATAGACCCCTAGTTGACATGATGAAGGTAAAATCCAAATGGATTAAAGACCTTGATATCAGACCTGATGCCATAAGGTATATAGAACAACATGTAGGTAAAACACTTCATGACGTTGAGACTAAAGGTTTCTTCAAGGAGGAAATTGCACTTTCCAAACAAGTGGAATCAGAGATAAACAGCTAGGAATACATGAATATTATAAATTTCTGCACCTCAAAAGAAATAGTGCTTATATACAAGAACCACCCACTGTGTGGGTGAAATTATTCGCCCAATACCTATCAGATACGGGGCTAATATCCAAAATATCAAAGCACTGACAGAACTTTACAAGAAAAAAACATTTAATTCCATCAAAAATTGGGGAGAAGAAATGGACAGACACTTTGATATATAAGAAGTACAAATGGCCAAAAGGCACATGAAAAAAATGTCCCACATCACTAATCATCAGGGAGATACAAATCAAAACAACTATGAGATGCCATCTCACACCAGAGATTGGCACACATCACAAAGAATGAGAACTATCAGTGCTGGTGAGGATGTGGAGAGAAAGGACCTCTTATCCATTGCTGGTGGAAATGCCATTTAGTCCAACCTATATGGAAACCGACATGCAGATTCCTCCAAAAGCTGAAAATTGATCTCCCATATGATCCAACTATACCACTCCTAGGAATATAACATAGGAACACCAGAATACAACACAAATATCCCTTCCTCACACCTATATTCATTGCAGCACTATTCAAAATAGCTAGACTCTGGAAACAGTCAAGATGCCCTTCAACAATGAATGACTAAAGAAACTGTGGTACATATATACAATGGAATATTATGCAGCTGTCAGAAGAGATGAAGTCATGAAATTTTCCTATATGGATGTACATGGAATCCATCATGCTGAGTGAAATAAGAGAGATTGACACAGAATAGTCACACTCAGCTATGGGTCTTAAGAAAATTGTTTTTGCAACAATCCTCAGAAACAAATAGAGTAGGTCTGGAAGTTCCAGCTCACTTCATGAAGCTCACCACAAAGAGTGGTGAATGCAATTAGAGAAATAACTACACTGAGAACTATCATAACCATGTGAATGAATGAGGGATGTGGAAAGTCTGTCTCAAGTACAGGTGTGGGTGGAATGGGGTGAAGGGAGATTTGGGACATTGGTGGTGGGAATGTTGCACTGGTGAAGGTGGGTGTTCTTTACATGAATGAACCCTAACCACAATCATGTTTTTAATCAAGGTGGTTAAATAAAGGTATTAAACATAAAATTAAAAAATAATGTTTACACACATACACACACAAAGAAAATCATGCACAGGCGACTCTAACAATCTCTTTCAGTTGGTAACTACTTGGGGAGGGGCAGATATCTCCAGCCTGATGGCATTAAGGACCTGCCTTTCTGCCAGCTATTTCTACTTTGAAGTTTAAAATTTTAAGTTCAGTTTCTCCTTATGTTTCCAGCCTTCTGGTAAATTATAGAAAATATGTTCACTTGTTTGTTTCTGATATTTTCATATCAATTTCTATAGAATGAATTAAATGGTTTTCCTCATTGTGATTTAGCATATCTTTGTCATACTGTCTCTTTCCAAAAGGTATTACACTTGAATTTTAATTCTTGTTTGATGGATTGTTGTATTTTACATTGAAGTTATTTTAGTTGAATAATAATATTTAACATTATTATAATGAAATGCAAGGCACTCTAAAAAGATAAACTGATAAAAACCAAGTTTATTTATATCCAAAATTTGGAACACTTTTCCTGTAAGTTCATAAACACAGGTGTACTACTAGAATGATGAGGTTTGGAGATTGCTCTGACTGTCTGCAGGGCATTATGGATTACCATTTAGTTATTGTACTATGATCAGTTTGTGCTTGACATGACCCTCATGCCACAGATGGGTTTTAGCCCCATTTATTTGCCACCAAGATTTTATGGACCTTGAGCAAGTAAGCCCTCAGTGCCTGCAACTGGGAATGCCCTTTCAGTGATTGTAAGTCTTGTATCTATGGCACTTCAACTCTTTCTACATCTATGGAAGGTCTTTGACAGTGGAGAATTGCCTCCCCTAGAACTGGCACAGTTCTGCCTTGCCCTGCATTATGATCCTAAACTTAAGATCCGTTTCTTATCATTCAGAAGTGAGGACAATGTCTGCTCAGATTACAGGGCAAGAAGGCTTCTACTTTTCACAGCTAAGGATCAATTTTGATTTAATTCTTCTTCCAAATATCATTGTCCTTTATCTGGACTCTGAACACTAATAAGTGGGCTGACTTTGCCTTTTACTTCTAACTATTGGAATAGTCTGAGGAAGTAGATGATCTTCCTTCCTTCCTTCCTTCCTTCCTTCCTTTCTTCCTTCCTTCCTTCCTTCCTTCCTTCCTTCCTTCCTTCCTTCCTTCCTTCCTTCCTTCCTTCCTTC
>PVKC010011736.1:0-24383 GCA_004027635.1 Crocidura indochinensis | reverse complement strand
GTGGTACATATACACAATGGAATATTATGCAGCTGTCAGGAGAGATGAAGTCATGAAATTTTCATATACATGGATGTACATGGAATCTATTATGCTGAGTGAAATAAGTCAGAGGGAGAGAGATAGATGCAGAATAATCTCACTCATCTATGGGTTTTAAGGAAAATATAAGTCATTTTTGTAACATTCCTCAGTATGATGGAACTGAAAAGCCTGTATAGAGTACAGGTGGGGGTGGGTTGGGAGGGAGGGAGTTTTGGGGCACTGGTGGCGGGAAAGTTGCATTAGTGAAGGGGGTGTTTATAAAAGAAGTTAAAGAAAAATCAAAAAAAATGAAAAGAAAAAAATAAGGCCTCCCAATTCTTATCACAGGCTGTGTTCTTTACACTGACTGTATAGAAAGAGGAGGTACAGTAAATGCACCCCATATACACCTCAACCCAGACCCTTGTTGGGTCTGTATTGTGAATCTGGGGACAAAAAAAAGAAAAAAAAAAGAAAATATTATATTCAATGGGAAACAACTAAAAGCCTTTCCTCTAAGATCTGGCACAAAAAATTTGCCCCCTCTTGCCACTTCTATACATTATAATAATCAAGTACTTGTAATAACTATTAGGGAAGAAAAATATATAAAGGCAAACAGATCTCAAATGTAAAATACAAACTTTCTATGTTTGCATATTTAGAAAATACTAAAGTATTAATAAAAGAATTTCTAAAAGAAATATATTTTGGTATAGTAAATTGGCAGGCTCCAACATAAGTATGCAAAAATCCAGAGCTTTTCTGCATATGAGTAATGAAGAAGATGATATAAAAAATAGCATTCTGGGGCTAGAGCAGTGACATAAGTGGTAGGGCATTTGCCTTACATATGCTAACCTAGGATGGACCATGGTTTGATCTCCCAGCTTCCCAAATGGTCCCCCACGCCAGGAGCAATTTCTGAGCACGTAGCAGGGATTAATCCTGGAGCATCACTTGTGCTGCCACCCCTAAAACAGTACCATTCATAATTTTGCCTTAGAGTTTATTTAACTGAAGAGGTAAAAGATGTATATAAAGAAAACTATAAAACACTACCTCAATAAATGATAGATAAATGGATAAATATAAATAGCAAATGGATAAATATACCTTGTTACCTTGCTTATAGATGGATAGACTAACATTATTAAAATTGCAATACTTCCCAAAGCGTTGTATAGATTTTAAGGGATACCTATAAATATGCCCATTATAGTTTTCAAAGAGGTGGGTTAAACACTCCTGAAATTCATATTAAATAATAAATCTCCAGGATACCTAAAAAATACTGGGTAAAAAAAAGATGAGAGTAATCACTTTTCACAATTCTAAACTGTATTATAAAACAGTAATCAGTAAAACATCATAATATTGAGAAAAAGCAGACCCTTAGATAAATAGAATAGAATTAAAAATTCTGAGACAAAAGCACAGGTATACAATAAAATAATATTTGATAAAGGGGCAGAAATAAAGTGGAACAAGGGAAACCTCTTTAAAATGTGAGCTGGGGAAATTGGCCAGTTCTTGCAAGAAAGTAAACTCAGATCTCTATTTAACACCATGCGCAAGGTCAAATAAAGTGGATTGAAACCTTGATTATAGATATGAAATCATATTGTACATAGAGAAATATGTAGGCATAACATTCAATAACATTTAAACCAATTGCATCTTCAATGAAGAAAAGCCATTGGCTTAAAATAAAATAAAGCAAACAAATGAGACTACATCAAACAGAATTTTATGCACCTCAAAGGAAATGTTGACTAGAAAACAAAGCCTACACATGGAATGAGATATATTAATGCCTAATATCCATCTATTGAGGGTTTTATATCTAAGATATACAAGCCACTGATAGAACTCATCAAAAAAAAAAAAACCAAAATATCAAACCCTATTCAAAAATAGAGAGAAGAAAAATAACAGACATTTCCCCAAAGAAGAAATAAAGATTGTCAAAAAGCACTTGAAAAAAACTATACATCATCAATTATCAGGGCAATGGAAATAAAAAGCTTAATGAGATATTATCTCGTACCACAGAGAGTGCCACTCATGAAATCCACAAGACCAACAAGAGGTGGCTGGATGCTTTGAGAAAGGGACCAGTTCACTGCTGGTGACAATTTCAGCCTTTTAAATAAAACAATTTGGATATTCCTCAATAAACTGCTACACGTGTCCATATGACCCAGCAATACTACTCCTAGGAATATACCTTAGGAGTCCAAAGAACATAATACAGAATAATCCTCTGCTATGCTCAATGTAGCATCATTTACTCTAGCAGAATCTGGATACTACCTAGGTGCCCGAGAACAGATGAGTGGATAAATAAGATGTGATACAACTCTATAATGGAATACTATGCTTCTGTTAGCAAGACTGAAACTATAAAATGTGTTTATACAGTGATTGATAAGGACAGTATTTTATCAAGTAAATGAGTCAGAGGGAGAGGGTTAGATATATAATGTTTTAACTCATTTGTAATAAAAAGATAGATATAAAAAAAGATAGATATAAATAATTTACAGAAATAATAGAGATGAGGACCAGGATGACCAGTCCATGAGAGGAAGTTTTGAGAGAAACTGAAGACACTTTTGGACAGAAATGTTCATGGCTGAAGAATGGTATATATTTTATTACCAAAACTCAATCATGAACAACTCTGTAACCACAATGTTTAAATAAAGAGTAAAAACAATCACATAGGGGCTGAAGAGATAGCATGGATGTAAGGCATTTGCCTTGCATGTAGAAGGATGGTGGTTCAAATCCGGCATCCCATATGGTACCCCGAGCCTGCCAGGAGCGATTTCTGAGCATAGAGCCAGGAATAACTCCTGAGCACTTCTGGGTGTGACCCAAAACTGCCCCCCCCAAAAAAAATCCCACATACAGGAGATATTCTCAAGTTCATCCCCCCCAAAAATGTGTTTTAGAACCTCTTCATGGAGTACTTCTAAAGAGTTATTTCTAGTTCCTGTGAGTTGTACAGATTCCTTATCTTCCTCGAGCATTAAGTTTGGAAATCAGAAATTAATTTGTTTATCAAAGTATTCCATTAAAATTCTAAAGACATTAAATTAAGTACATTTATATAAGATTTATTTAGTTCTTTCTTGAAATATATAATTATAATTAGATTTTTATGACAGAAATATTACATCATGCACTTTATTTTACTTTTTGGGCCACACCCTGTGATGCTCAGCATGTACATTTTAGATTGAATTTTTATAAATATAATAAATAAATTTTAGAATAAAGAAATGATAAATAAATTTCTGTTGTAATGAAAAAATAATTGAAGGTGTTTGAATGAACCAATTCATTAGCATCTAGTTCTTACGTGGAAGTCGGGAATGCTTTTTAATTATGAATATTTTTATAAATATGATATTCAATTTACTTAAAATGTATTAATTTCACACTGAATTTTGGCTATGTTTTAGATTATATAAGTTATTTGTTATGCTAATAACCATATAAAAACATTTAGAAGAATTACCATTTTCATAAATGGCTCTGCCAGAATGTGCATATTTTTTTAGTTTTGCCTGCATGTTCAGAAACATTTTAATTTGAAGTCCTGACATGGTATCATTCTTTGTCCTGAAGCCATCTAGATCAAACTCTGTCACAGTACTCTTACTGGCCATAAAGAATAATTGTGATTAGTAATTAGTGAATAATTTGTGAATTCAGATTTCAATAATTAAGTTGTATGATAAAAAATAACCTTGGAAAGGATTCTTATATTCTCAGAATCTGCAGATTTTCTTCCCAAGAGATTTCTCAAAGATCTATTATATTAACAAAGATTAAAAGTAAAATTATCTAGGTTTAAAAATTAAAAATATCATAGATTCTAATTTTTTATTTAGAACTGCAACAGATATAATATTCCGTGAAGGTTAAGAATGAAGGTGATCTGTTACTTTGTTTATATAATCATCTATATTCAAGAATTTGTCTTGAATGATGTAAGTTAATTTTTAAAATTATGTTTATGATTGCCATATTATGAATCAACTCAAGTAGTTCAGAAAAAAATCTTTTATATCCATGTTACTCATGAGTCACCAAATTTTTGATAGCTTAAAAATATAAATAGTTATACATATAAAGTGAAGAACTAGTAAAGTCAAATGTCTCTTAAAATGCAATCTAGTACATAAATTTTTACTCTTTTATGAAATCTGGCACTAACTTTTGGGGATATGTAATAATAAAAGTACCTAATATCATTTTACTCTTGGCAAAGCACAATGACATGCGTTATTTAAATTATTAGTTTGATACCATTAATTATTTGATAGCAGAATAATACCCTCTTTTATAATCACTAGCAGAAAGACTTATGACATAGATTGCCAGTATAAGAAGAAGGCAGTGAGTCATTATAACATGTGGAGTCCCTTTCTTCAAGAAGGCAGACAAACCAGATGCATTGCCAAACATCACGGATGCACCACCAGTGCACGATTTATCAAGATATGTCTTTTAGTGTAATACTTCTGGGGAAAGAAGATATTTACTATTTTATAACCTTTGACATCCTCCCAGGTTCCAAACTAAAGTAAATGCAAATCCTACTTTTATAGTGCATTTTTTTACACACACGATAGAAAAAAATGAGACCTTTTGTCTTTATCCAGAGGCAGCTATATTTTTGTCCAGTTGTATATATACAGATATATAGCTGCCATAACTTCTAGATTTGCTTCAGAATAATGGAAACCCTACATCTTTGTAGACAATGGAGGACACTTGTTAGCAATAGTAAAATTTTTTGACATTTCAAAGACAAAATAGTATGATAAAAAATCTCTCCAATTTAACAACCCATTTTGTTTAAGAATAAAAATAAATCATGTTTATTATGTGCTAATCATGCATAATTTTCATATAAAATATGTTAAAATATTCAATTCTAATCTGAATTTTCCCTAATAGTCTAAATCTAAATCATCTATCACATTATCTAGTTAAATCCAGTTATTATATCTAGAATTTTCTGATCTGTGCTATTAAAAATAAAAAATATGATATAAAAGTAAGATAAAAAAGAAACATTGAATTTCTTCACATTTTATTATTTAGTTAGGTAGAATTTGGGGGACATACCCAGTGCTGCTCAGGTTTTACACATGGCTCTGAGTTCAGTGTTTACTCCTGATGTCTCAAAGGACATTAAGGGATACCAGAGATCAATCCTGGATCTCCACGTGCAAACCAAACATTTGACTTACTGTAGTATCACCCCAGCACCCAATTTACATATTAAACTTGCTACCATTAGCTACATATTTTCTGCAATGCTGAATAATTTTAATATGTATTAATTGAAAATATTTTATAATTAAGAAATTTTAGATAATTATTTTAAAGTAAGATTAAACTTTTAAACTACAGTACATCTGTTCTGAACCGAATATTGTTCTAAGCACTAGAATAAAGAATTTAACAGAATAAACCAGTCTCCGTATGATAGTGTTTATATAATAATGGCTCACAAATATCTGCCTCATAAATATTGATATTGACATACTGAGTTACTCAATAATTGTTTTGAACAAAATAAAATACAAATAACATATTTAGAAAATTAATGCTAAAATTTTCCAAAACTTAATGTGGAGATTATATAAAGGTATGAAGGCTTATAATTAGTATTTTTGGTAATATTTAATAGTTTGCTTCTAGTCCTTTGATATGTTGCCTGAATTCCTACAGACTCATAGTTTGCATTCAAATGTTCAGACACAAAATAAAAATATTCATCATCAATAGTTATAGTAGATTTAAACTAAAAATAAAAGTATATTTATTAGTTGGATGATTTTAAAGACTGAATTTGCTCCTCTTGTTTGAGTAACGAAATAATTATTTTTATTACCATTTATTACCATATATATTACATTTTACATATGGTTTTCTTTAAGCTACCTCAATAGTTTTCAATTTTTGAGCATATGATAGTCTCTTAAAATTATTTTTATGTTAACTTCCATTAATATTTTAAATAATGGTCTGTCTAAATCAGTTTGAGCTATTATCACAAAATATCACAAATCAAGAACACAAACAAAATAAATTAATATTTTCCTAACTCTGAAGATTCCATAAATTTGCAATTATGATCATTTTATGGTAAAAGACTTTGCATTTCAGATTCCTGTCTTTTTTTATCTCCCATGTGATAGAAAAGGAGCAAACTGACGTTTTGATCTCTTTCTAGAAGGATACTGATCCATGTAGAAAAGACGTACCAAAGGACATAATTGAATTCCAAAACCCCATTTCCAGATCTTAAAACCAAAAATTAGGGAATGAAATAAATTTCCGATCCATAGCATCATAACAATTCTATCTTTTGAAATGTCTTCAATTTCTTTTTGCTTCTAGTTGCCACGCCATGACATAAGGAGTCTCCTATCAGCAGGCCCACCAGATGTATCTGAATTTTCCTGGAGCAAAGATCTGATAATACCCAAGAAATATTTTAGCCAGCAGGCCCATTTTTGGACTTTAATTATACCTCCAACATGTATTACTGGCAATATTTCTGAAATTCATGACATGATTGTGACATTACAGTTTCTTTCTTATTATCTGGCACTTTCTCTCCCTTGTAAAAATTACAGACCAAAATATGGCCTCAGTCAATGACTCTGCTCAAGGAAATTTCAGCATCAAAATCTACATAAAGTTTACCCTCTGGCCAAAATAAATTTACGTCTCTAAAGCTAGGGTCAGCTAGGTCAGTGGTCCACAAGCCACAGCTTGCAAGCCACACGCAGGTCTTTACATTTTTTTTTTTTGGGTTTCTGGGTCACACCCGGCAGTGCTCAGGGGTTACTCCTGGCCCCATGCTCAGAAATTGCTCCTGGCAGGCACGGGGGACAATATGGGGCACGGGGATTCGAACCGATGACCTTTTGCATGAAAGGTAAACACCTTACCTCCATGCTATCTCCCGGGCCCCTGGTCTTTACACTTTTAATGTGGCTCTTCTGTGTGCCAGGCAGCCTCGCCTGGAGTCAGGACTCTGCTCTTAGCCTCTGTCAATCTGTGCCATGTATGCAGCCCCAACAGCCTGTTGGAGCTCCAGTCGGGTCATGTTGTATGGGGTGGTGTGACTTTCTGTGTGGTGCCCCAGCTTTGAGGCAGCATCCTCTCTCTGTCTGCTGCTCTCAGAAGAAGCTGTTCACTATCCAGAATTAACAAACGATCAGTGGATTCAAAACCTGTATTTCATGGTGAATGTTACTTCACATCTAAATCAGCTTACTTATAAACTACAGGGTAAAGGAAACACAAGTTTTTCCATGTTAGAAGAAGTTATTTCATTTGAAAACAAATTATCTGGGTTTTGCTCAAGATTTTGACAGAGAAACTATGATTCACTTTCCAAGCCTGCTGAAACATCCCCAACAAAATAATTCTGATATTAACATTACCTATTTTAAAACAGCACGTTTAAATATGAGGGAAGCTTTTCTCAAGTGGTTTCAGGATTTCAGAAACAGCAAAGCAATGTTGGCCTTTGCTAAAAAACCTCTGATGCCACTAATTAAATTCTTCTCCCTTTAATATTGACAATATTGACATATTGGCAACTTTGAAATGCAATTGCTGGATATAAAAAACAAAGAACTGTAGAGCTCAAAATTTGAATGTCTTTGTGCTAATTTAGAAAGATTGGAGAAACATAAATGTGAACTTAGTTTGCAGCACAAGTGGTCTGCTTTGAAAGACCTGGAGAAGGAAGATATGCTGATTTTTAACACCTGGAATAGTATTCCTGACTCATATAATCAACTAAAAAAGCTAGTGTTTGATGTTCTTTCCTTGTTTGGGTCTACATATTTATGCAAACAATCATTTTCAAGCATGAATCTTATCAAGAGTAAATTGAGAAATCGTCTCATTGATGAGAACCTGGAATTGTGCCTAAAATTAAAAACAGCAACATACAAACCTAACTTACTCAAACTATCCAAGGAAATGCAAGGCCAATGTTCACATTAATGTTTGTGACTTTTTCATTCATTGTCAGTATGTAATTTTCTCTACATTGTAAGGCAAATTTTACAGAATTTAATGTTATCCATAAATAATACCGTTCTAAAGTTTATGTTTTATTAGTTGTGTTATTTGTATTCTCCCAACCTATGTGGATACTTGTGTGCAGAATATTCTCAAAAAAAAAACTTATTGAAACTAAGAGCTGTGTACCATCCTATATATTTTCGATTTTCAAAGTGTGGCTTTCAAAATAAATTTCAATTGTGGTTTTGGCGAGAGTT
Source organism: Crocidura indochinensis (assembly GCA_004027635.1). Taxonomy (NCBI): domain Eukaryota; kingdom Metazoa; phylum Chordata; class Mammalia; order Eulipotyphla; family Soricidae; genus Crocidura; species Crocidura indochinensis. The sequence continues at coordinate 16,026 of PVKC010011736.1, read as the reverse complement.
GGCTCAGTTGAATAAATGGTTGCCCACCACTAAGCTAGGTGAAAAGCTACTTTTCTGGTTTCAGCTTCTAAGTAGTAAACAAACACTTTCTACCTTTTTTGCTAGCCTCCTTCCAGGTTCAAGCCCCCAAATTGGAGCAAAACAAGTTTTTCTTCTTTTGTCTTAAGATCCGCCTTCTCCTTATTATGCTACTTCTTCCTTCCTGTCTCAAGATTCTTTTCACCTATCCTGGCTAGTTTTGATATGCATATTTTAGGGCCTACTGTCATTGTTTCTGTTCTTCTATGACTTCCACCTTTTGTCAACGTGAAAATTCTTCTCATGCCCGAGACTGGATTGATTATGTATATATATATTATCAATATGAAGAGTAAAATTGTCTCACGTCTATTGAAGACTCGGGTCCCCATACTCTGTGTGTGGTTATCATTTATTTTATATTTCATCACATGCCGCTTTGTGGTTCACCCTCTCTCCTCTTGTGAAGTATTTTTTCCCCACAAGAGGTGCTGAGACTCAAGATGTCTTAGGCATCTAGTGACCAATTTTTTTTTGTAAAAGTAACAATTGCTCTGTGACTTTTAAAAATCATATATATGATAATATGTATACATTGATATGTCAAACTAATTTATTATAGTCTGTATTTTTATGGAGATACCTTTATTAATAAAAGATTAATAATGATTAATAAAGTTTATAATAATAATTTTATTATGTTGTAAAATGGAATGAATATAATCAAACTGCTATAACAGTAAAGTCCAGTTAGAAAGTAGAAAGGAATAAAATATAGGTGTTAAAAAGTATCAGTTGTTTTATGTCTCTGGTGTAGCACTTAAATGAATGTGTACAACCATCCTATTATTCTTTCCAAGCATTATTTTTCTTTTCCTAATTCAAAACATATGACCATAATGGAAGCTGACATTTTTTTTAATAGATTCTGATAGCCTCTGTGTGATTGTTAACAAAGTTGCAGACAAATAAGAATTCTTGCTTGGACTTATAAACTTGGAACAATATTTAAGAATTTTTATTTAGTTGTTTTTGTTTTAGGGTAGGGAGTCATATTCAGCAATTCTCAGGACTTCTTCCTCACCCTAACCTCAAAAATCACACCTTGTGGTTTTGAGATATTGATTAGGTTGTAGAGAAAAAATAAGTTGGCGTCAAAGTAAGCACTCTATAATCGATGACTCCAATAACTTTCTTCTTGTTTTTCTACTTATAAGTACTTGAATATTAAAATTTACACTATATCATATTTAATGATCATGATTATGGGAGAAGTAAAAAGTAATAGAGATGCATAATGAAGAAATGCTTCTCCTTGACCTACATTTAATTTTGTGCTTATAATAGAGCTTCAATCAATAAATTACTCTCTGGTACATAAGTTAAAGTGTGCTTATGTGAACAAAAATATTTTTATATGTAAAATGTTGAGTTTTAGCCCATTACATAAATGTAATTATTTCAACTTAATTAAAATAAGATACTAAGAATGTTAGATAAAATAATTAAGAATGAGATATTAAGAATGATATATAATTAATAATTATGTATCTAGACAACTTGGGGAGTCTTGGGTAAAAACTTATGCTGTTATCTGTGTAACCAAAAGCCTTGAGAAGTTGCTAAGACAAAGTGCTTACTCTACACTTTTTTAACTTCTCTTTTTTTGCTCCCTCACCATATATAATATGTAATGATCTGCTCCCTTTGCAATAAACAGAAGCTAACTGGTTCTTATAAGTGAGGCATTGTGATAAGCCAAAGGAAACACTAATGCTAGTAACCTTGGGGGAAGCTATTTTTGTTGTCTATGTGGCTAGATGCTAGGGGGAGTTCTGTAAGGGGACCACTGTTAATTACCTAGCTAGTTGACTTGGGGAGTCTTAGGGAAGAATGAGATATAATTAAGACTAATATGTACACCTATTTTTTAGTGTTCTTGTATAAATATGCTGGAGTCAAAGACATATTGGTATTTTAGATGATTTTTCTTTTTTTTTTTTTTTGGTTTTTGGGTCACACCCGGCAGTGCTCAGGGGTTACTCCTGGCTCCATGCTCAGAAATTGCTCCTGGCAGGCACGGGGGACCATATGGGGCACCGGGATTCGAACTGATGACCTTTTGCATGAAAGGCAAACGCCTTACCTCCATGCTATCTCCCGGGCCCCTTTAGATGATTTTTGATATGGAAAATTTATCATAGTTTTGATGCAATGTATAAGCAGAAAAGATGATACAAAATATAAGCAGAAACATTTATATATATTATTTAGAAATTTATAATTTCTTCATCAGTTTTCTTTCATGTATATTGGTAATGAGTATAAAAGCAGAAAATATAATTTATATATTATTTATAAAATTATAAATGTCCAATTTGCTTCACCAACTTTTCTATCATGTATACTGGGGAAAACATTTAAAGAGTGACAGCAGGAGAAAATAAAAGTTACAACTATATAATTTAGTATGTATCTTTGGTCATTAGCTAAGCACTTCTAGGGACAAATTTAATTTAGTGTAAACATTTAATCAGGATAGCTTATCTATAACAAGAAATGAAGAAATATTTGGGCACTCAAAAACAAGAGCAGTCCATATTAGAAAAATGTGATAAAATGTTCAGATGCTCTTAAAAACTTGAACAGTTGAGTTTGATTTTTTTTATCTCTATATTGTATCTTATTTTGTATGGTATTATTTGTGGAGTACATACGAATTTTGTACGTGACTAGAAATTTAGTGTGTCCCATTAATTTGCCATAGATTCCCCAGAGAGGTTAAAACATAAAAGTGGTAGCAGAGAGGATAAAACATAAAAGTGGTACCATAATATCACTAGTAAGAAATGTTAATATTGTGTAATAAAATAAAGTGAAGAAGAAACAACCAAAAATGTCCATGAAACTATGGAGTAGGTAATCTTTGGTAGTGATAATCATGCAGTTATTTGAGGTAAAAAGTGATGGCAGCAAAAAAGAGCAAATGAAATGTCCCAAGTTAGAAATATGCTTGGCTTACTTAAGAAATTGCAAAATATTTCCTAAATTAATTGAAAGAAAATAAGCACAAGAGCAAAAGACTAGGAGATGCAATTAAACATTTGATGAGTATGGGGTATTGAAGAATAAACTTTCATTCAGACAATTTTTGTCCAAATGAATGCTGGCATTTATGTACATTGGAGAGTTTGGCCAGTAGATTCAGCCTAGTATATGATCTCTTTTCAACCATACATTGTAATTATGTTGCAAAGCATAAAAGGACTTTGACATTTTATGAAATAAAACGTTATTACAGAGTTAGAAAGATTTAACTGGGTTTTAAAGATCATTTTTTCATTTCTCTTTTCATGCAAATGGATTAAATATTCAAAATAAATCATGAAAGTTGTGATATAAATTAAAGAGGTAGCAATGGAGATGGTATTTTGATTCACCATATTTTGAAACTAAAGATGGTGAAATTTTCTAAAAAAAAACAGATTTGAGAAACAAAACATAATAGAGAAAATCTTGAGAATACATCTGTGTTTTCTTTTCTAAACTGTTAAAAATGTAATTGACCTTTATTGAAGTGACAATTACTATGTGGGGTGGAAAAATGGAGATTAGTTTTGCACATGCTGAATTGGAAGCATAAGACATTCAGGAGAGATATAGAAGAGAATGTAAAATATGAGTCAGGGCAGAAATTCAGCTGGATATATAAAATAAAAATGTCACTAGCTTTAATATAATATTCAACTTGATAACACTTAATTAAATTGCCATAGGAGTAAATGTAAGCAAAGAAGAAAAGATGACATAGGTCAGAGCGGTGGCACAAGCAGTAAGGTATCTTCCTTGCATGCTCTAACCTAGGAAGACCGTGGTTAGAACCTCCGGTAAGCCAGGAGCGATTTCTGAGCGCATAGCTAGGAGTAATCTCTGAGTGTCACCAAGTGTGGTCAAAAAAAAAAAAAAAAAGGTGACAGTATACCAAGTCTCATAACACTGTAATGTATATTAGACTACATAAGAAAACAAATATAGATGAAAACTGAGAGAATATAAATATGTGTTCAAGAGAAAAAGAATAAACTGAACATTAATAATTCACACAATATATATAATAGTCACTGGGGGCTGGAGAAAAATATAGGAAATAAGATTAAATTCCTTACTTGCATTTGACCTCAGTTCAATTCCTATCACTGAGTACTCTGAGTACTGCTAGGGAGATTGATAAGCAGGGTCAAGAGTAAGCTGTGAGATTATATATGGTAAAAAAGAAAAATAAATAACATTATTATCCAATTTATCAAGAAGGAAACTATTAATTATCTTAACATGAGGTGTTTATATTAAGTCCTAGACTATTTTCTGAATAAACTGGTTTTGAGTGTAAAATATTACTAGCATTTGATTTGTTTTCTGGTGATAGAAAAGAAATAATGTGTATGCTATGTAGAGGGGAATAGAAAAATCTAATGGAGCATAATATTTCTCGGGTTGCTCTTTACATAACAGTGTCCAATGTATAGAAATACATACAGAAAACTTCAGTGTGCCTACTTGTAATTAATACTTTTTCACCATTTTTCACTATTTTGTCAACTTTTTAAAAAACATACAGACTGAAAACCATTACGTTTTTATGCTAGTGAGAAAGACTGAGAAAATAAGAAACTTGGCGGTGAAGCAAAAATATGCAACATTATGACAAGATTTTTAAATATATGAATCATAAATTTAAGTTACACATTCAAAATAAAAAGATGAATCATAAATTTAATATGTAACATAACATTGAATATATAGCAAGTAAAGTCTGTTTCAAACTGTAGAATGTGAAGGATCATAGTTGGTGGATAGCGGACTTAACTATATGTAATTCAAACAACCAAATTTATGGCTAAAGAATTAGTACCAGGCTTGAGGGTTTTTCCTTAAACACAGCTGACCCTGGTACAAACACATATTGTTCCACGAGCACCTGCAGGAGTGATCTTTGAGCACAGAGCCTAGAATAACTACGGAGCACAGTCAGAAGTAACTCCGCAAAAATGCAAACAAGCAAGCAAGTTGAGTAATGGAAGAAACTGAGAGTATTAAAAAACAAAGGATAATTACTGTAATAAATAATAAATAAAGTTGAGTAATGAGGAAAATTAAGTAAAATTAGTATGACATGGCAATTTTTGCAACACTATTCTATGTAAATATTTATTTGAGTTTAAATACATTTTTTTGAAAATTAGGCTAAGATAAATCCTTTAATACTGAGTTTTAAATACATTATAATTTAGTTCCTTTGTTTTAGTTCCTTTGTTTTACTTTTTTGACATTAAAAATAAGGGGGGCCGAGTGGTTGTGCTGGAGGTAAGGTGCCTGCCTTGCCTGCGCTAGCCTTGGACGGACCATGGTTCAATCCACCCCGCTCCCATATTGTCCCCCAAGCCAGGAGCGACCTCTGAGCGCATAGCCAGGAGTAACCCCTGAGCTTCACTGGATGTGGCCCAAACCCCACCCCCAAATATTAAAAATAAGGAAAAAGCTACAATCTAACAATTGTTGGATTTATTTTAATGTAACATATTTTAAATTATCTTTAAAAGCTAAAGCTATATTTTTTCATATATCATATTGAATACTCAAAATAGTCTATTTCATTTTTCTTTTCTATTTTTGCAAATGACTGTGAGGTCATAAGTATAGTGAAGATACAATTGACATTATGATGCACACTTCGGTGAGGAAATGATTAATGATTGTGGTATCACAATGGACATTTTGATGTGTATCTCTATGAGGTGAGGCCATAATCAAGTTTGTGACATCACTATAGACATTATGATACACAATACTACAAGATCATATTTCAGGGGTCAAAATGGTGGCACAAGCAGTAGGGCATTTGCTTTGCACGCGCTAACCTAGGACAGGCTGTGGTTTGATCCCACAGCGTCCTATATGGTCCAATAGCCAGGACCATTTTCTGAGTGCATAGCAAGGAATAACCCCTGAGCATCACCAGGCATGATTTAAAAAGCAAAAACAAAACAGAAAAGAATCATATTTCAGTATTGTGACCTCACAATATATTTTCTGATGTTAACCACTATAAAACATAATTCATAATTGTGGTATGACAATGGACATTTGGATACACATATCTTTAGATCATAATTTATGGCTGTGACATCACAGAATTTTTTAGGATGTGCCATTATTCATAAGGTCATGATTCACAGTTGTGATGTCACAGTGTACATTCATTCTCAAACCACTCTATAGTCATTGTTCAAGTTTTTAGTTCACTATATCAATATGATTCATAATAATACAGTCTATATTTGAGATTTGGTCATCACACCGTATTTTAGCATGCATCATCACTATGAGTCATGGTTGTGACTTCAGTGTGGACATTATGAAGCATACCAATCTGAGGTCATATGTCATATTTGACATCACAATGAACATTAAGATGAGCTACCACTATGAAGTCTTAATTCAAAATTCTGATGTCACAATGGACAGTCTGGTGTACAGTTCTATGAGATCATTATTAATATTGTGACATCATAATGGCCATTTTGATGTACACATATATGACATCATAGTTTGTGGTTTTGACTTCAGTGAATCCTTTATGATGCGGTATAATTCAAGTTTTTGATTCCATACCGCCATAAACATGATGATGCACAATGCTATGAGGTCATATTTCAGGATTGTGATGTCACAGTATGTTTTATGATGCATCACTACTATGAGGTCATAATTCATGATTGTGGCATCACAATGGACATTTTGGTGAGCATGTTTATGAAGTCATAATTCATGATCATGATAACCCAAAGGATATTATAATGCACAACCAACATGAGGTAATAATTCATGGCTATGACATCACAACTTTACATCATAAGTCATGGCTGTACTTCACATAGTTGTAATGGTCACAATTCACATTATGATGCGATACACTATTATATCACAATTCATGGTCGTCACAGTGTACAGTATGATGTGCCACCATTGTGGGATCAAAATTCAGGATTGTCATGACACAATGGACATTATGATGCACAACAATTGTGAGGTTAAAAAATCATGGCTATGATGTCACAATGCATAATTTGATGTGCCCCATTTTGAGGTCACAATTCAAGTTTGTGATGATATAAAACTACTATGACATCACAATTCATGATTGTGACTTCATAATGGACAGTATTATGTATATCACTATGAAGTCACATGCCATGGTTGTGGCATCAGAATGGACATTATGATGTGTACCCTATGAGGTCATAAATTTTGGTTATGATGCCACAATGGACTTTGTGATATGCCACCATTATAAGGTCATAATTCAGTTTTGGGACATCTCTGCTCCTATATGATGCACAACACTGTGAGTTTATAATTCCTGGTTGTGTTGCCACAATGGACCTTATGACTGAACACTACTATGAGGTCATAACTCGTGGCTATGACATCACAGAGGATAATACAATGTGTAGTACTATGAGGTTCAGTTTTTTGACATCACATTTTTAAATTAATATCTTTATTCAAACACCTTGATTACAAGCATGATTGTGGTTGAGTTTCATTCATGTAAAGAACACCCCTCTTCAGTAGTGCAATATTCTCATCACCAAAGTTCCAAATCTCCCTATTCCCCACCCCACCCCACCTGCACTCTAGACAGGCTTCATAGTTCCTCATTCATTCGCATTGCATGATAGTTCTCAATACTGTTATTTCTCTAACTGCACTCATCACTCTTTGTGTTGAGCTTCATGTAGTGAGCTGGAATTTCTAGCCATCCTCTCTTTTGTCTCTGAAAATTATTTCAAGAATGTCTTTTATTTTTTAAATATCCATAGAAGAGCAAGACTATTCTGTGTCTAAATCTCTCTCTGACTTATTTCACTCAGCATAATAGATTCTATGCATATTCATGTATAGGAAAATTTCATGACTTCTGACGGATGCATAATATTCCATTGTGTATATGTACCACAGTTTCATTAGCCATTCACCTGTTGAAGGGCATCTTGGTTGTTTCCAGAGTCTGGCTATTGTAAATAGTCCTGCAATGAATATAAATGTGAGGAAGGGATTTTTGTATTATATTTTTGCATCCCTAGGGCATATCCCTAGGAGTGGTATAGCTGGATCATATGTGAGCTCAATTTCCAGTTTTTGGAGGAATCTCCATATCACTTTCCATAAAAGTTGGACTAGATGGCATTCCCACCAGCAGTGGATAAGAGTTCATTTCTCTCCATATCCCCACCATCACTACTTGTTCTCATTCTTTGTGATGTGCGTCAATCTATGTAGTGTGAGATGGCACCTCATAATTGAATGATTTGCATCTCCCTGATGATTAGTGATGTGGAGCATATTTTCATGTGCCTTTGGCCATTTGTATTTCTTGTTTTGTGCAAGTGTCTGTCCATTTCTTCTCCCCATTTTTTGATGGGCTTAGATGGTTTTTTTCTTGTAAAGTTCTGTCAGTACCTTGTGTATTTTGGATATTAGCCCCTTATTTGATGGATGTTGGGTGAATAATCTCCCACTCGGTGGGTGGCTCTTGTGTCCTAGACACTATTTGCTTTGAAGTGCAGAAGATTCCTAGCTTAATATATTCTCATCTGTTTATCTCTGCTTCCACTTATTTGGAGAGTGCAGTTTCCTCCACCACATTTGTCATTACGATGCACACCACTATAAGTTCTTATTTTGTGGTTGTGATGTAACATTCTCCATTATGATGACTACCATTATGAGATAATAATTTATTAAATCAAGTCTTTTGGTTCAAATACCTGAACACTGGAAAGGTGCAAGTCTGGAAGTAAACGTTGACACAGGAAATAATTCTCACAATGAAAAGTTACAAGAATGGATCCAGGAAATCTAGAATTCTAGCAAGAAATACAGCCACACATGTCTTCAGCTCTCAAGAAGAAAAGCAGTCCAGCAAAGGAAGACAAAGAATTATCTTTTTGTTTCTTAAGATTTTTATAGTAAGATGGTTTTACTCAGAGGGATTCAGAAATAATAAGAAAGTGTTTTCCTTTAAAGAGAGGATAAAAATGTCTTTTTAGTTTTCGTGTTATAGACAATATATTTTCTCCAATGGATATGGTTAATAACATAACTAGATTCAAAATGACTCTGCCAGCATACCAACATAATTATTAAGAAAAAATTTATTATAATAAAAAATTAAATTTGATTTATATGTACTATTATGAAATGTTTCAAGTCGATAGTGCATAAATAATTGCATGAAATTGCATGCAAGTGAATTACACTACAATGCCTGGCATATATTCAAATTAAAAAATATATAATTTTGTCTTTATTTTTGAATGTATTTAAGTTGCTCTTGTTATTATTCCTATTACTAAACTCCAATTTGATTACATGTACTGTATGTTTTCTAAAAAATATTAACTTTCTAAAAAAGTAATTAGTCACATTTTCAATACAGTTAATATATACCAGAGGAATTCCTATATTATTTACCTTGTTGGTGATGTATGAAATATCGTGAAAATTTTCTTAGTCTTCAGGGGCATAAATTCTAAGAATCAGTCTGCCACATGACACAGAAATCCTGCTTTGGGTGTCTATATCCAGGACAGGAAAACATATCCAAAGTATGTATGCACAACATTATTCATTGTAGCACTCAGTACAATAGATGAGAGTTGGAATCAACTTAGATATTCAAAAGCAGGTGAATTTATCATGAAGATGTGGTTTATATTTACAATGGGATATTCCATAAATTTAAGGAATTATACAATCATTTAATTTGCTGCAACGTGGATGGAATTGGAAGATGTTATGTTAAATTAAGTAAGTCAGAAGAAGAAGAACAAATGCAGAATGATATCACTTATATATTGTATTTAGAGTAACCACATAGATTTATATGGGGGTTGTCAAGAATATTATAAGACTTAGAGTATTGTGAGGAGAAGAAAATAAAAATACTGAGTGAAGGAGAGGTGGCAAGGGCCAAGAGATCTCAGGCACATTGGTAATATTAAGGAAGGACAGAGCTAAATATTCATGCCACAGTCAACAATAATAAGATTCTGAAACCCAAACTTTAACAAACAAAATTTAAAATGGTGGCAGACTGGTGCGTGTGGGGGTGGGTGGGAGTGATATGTGATGCACCTTGGAACATTCCTGGAGGAATGTTGAAAATGGTTGGTGGAAATCTTCCCAAAACATTGTATATTGGAAACCCAAATATGAAGAACATTGTAAATAAATTATACTGGTTTAAATAAAATAAAAAGCGCAAGTTTGGGAGAAACTTTTATGAAGAGTATGCTGTGCCAAGGTATGAATTGCCATAAGAAAAGAGGTAGTGATGGGGAAATCATCTGGGACTGAGATGCTTAAGTACTCAAAAATAGAAGAAAAAATAAGAGGTATAAAATATTTAGATTACCAAAGACAAGTTTCTATAATTAAATAAATATAGTAAAATGTAAGAACTGGTAGAGGGGAACATGTTAGTGCTAGATGAACCAAAGCACTGAAAAGGTTTGGAGAAATGTATGAGAGTAGACTTCTTTGATGAATATTCTCTGGCAACGAGATCAAAGGAACAACAAAACAGCAGAAAGCATGCAGTCAAAAAGGAGAAATGCTTGTCACAATGTAAAGTGAATCAAATTAATGTACCTTAATTATAAATACCTTAAACTGTAAATAATCTTATTGAACTCAATGATTTTTATCTGTCACAATGTCTCTGGAACCTATGAATGGGCTCTCTGGTAGGTGATAAGAAAATTGAAAAGAAAATTAAAATTCCTCTGATAGGAATTTTTATTTTTCCTAGAAGAGTAGTAAACATACATCTTATTCATCCAAAGATATATTTGTATGAGTCAATAATAAGGAAAAAGCATAAAAACTTAACTTTTAGGAGCTGTTCTGTTAGCACATAGCTTGCCTTACACGTGGCTGACTCAGGACAAACCTAGGTTCTATACCCGACATCCCATATGGTCCTCTAAGCCAGGAGTGGTTTTTTTAGTGCATATCCAGAAGTAAACCCTGAGAGGTAACCGGGTGTGATGCCCCCCAAAATTAACTTTTACATTAAATTAAATTACAAGTGAACTTTTAGAATTTTAACTTTTTTTATTGAGCATATCATGACATATATAATAATCTGAGAAAAGTAAATTATATATGTTTAAATTTTTTAATAAATCCAATTTGAAATCTTAATATTTTACTTATACAAAAAGTTTGCTATTCTAAATTTTAAGACAAATTGAAACATCATAAATCAAGGCAATTCATTGCTCTAGACATAATCCCCTAATATAGAGAATTCAGCCATCTAAATGACATGATGAGTTCATAACAAATTGAAGTAGTTAATGTTTTAGAATGTGGTCAGTGGTTTTTATCATAAAAATTATTTCCTTCCTTGATATCTTTGACATTCCTTCTCCTGTCTTTTTTTTCCCACTTTTCTGACCTTTTATGTTCAGTTCATTTTTCATGCCTTTTTCTCTTTGTTATGTGCTTAATTTTATGCCCTTATTTTTGTATATCCATGAAATGTTGAAATTCTCTGGAGCTTTTTTCCTCCAAATCACTTAATCATGCTTGGAGAGTTCACTGACATCCTTGATTTAAACTTCCAAAGTTTTATGTTCAGGACTCATAAAATCTCTTAATAGATTTTTCAAACCTAGAAATTTGCTTTTAATTTTTACTTGCCTACTTCTAAAACAAAATTTTTTTTATCAAAACCTATTTCTTGCCTAACTAACTAGATGGGCTATAGCTTTCCCATTCTGTCCAGAGTTAGGCAAAACTACTTTGACAGCTGTAAAGTAATGGGACATAAGTCATTGAGAAACAAGCCACATTTTCAGATATGGCCCATGTATTTCTCCTGCTTTTATCCTCTCATTCTTTGATTTGTATGGCTTCACTTAGGACCCATACCAGAGCCCTTCTCTCTAGCCTGGGGAGTGCTGGGAGGCTTGGCAGGACCCCAGCCATCCTTGCCTTTTTCCCCTGACTCCAGGCCAGGCCTTCCCTTGGTGCCAGCTCAGAGGGCAGAAGTGAGTTCAGGTGGAATCTTAGTGGTCCTCAGGTGTCCCCGCCCCCCGCAAGGGCGGGCAGTCATCTGGCCTCCGGTTTCCTCTTTGATTCTGGAGACCAGCTCTTGACAGGTATAGGGTTTGGGGAGGCCCCAAACCGGAGCCCTTCTCCCTAGCCTGGGGAGTGCTGGGATTCTTGGCAGGCCCCAACCCGTCCCCATTGTTTCCCCCTGGACTTCAGGCCTTCCCTGGGAGTCAGTCTAGGTGGACTCTATAGGGATCAACAGGTTTTCCCCCTACCTCTACCTACACTAATTGGAATGGGCTTTGGGAGGAGGATGGGCCCTTCTAGCACCGGGAGAGTTACTGGAAATTTTTTCTTCTTTATATTGTGACCTTGACACTACCCTACAAAGCCCATTTCTAAGATTTAATGTCTCAGTCCCAATCCTTATTTCCCCCCAAATTCCCATGTAAGTGCAGCTCATGACATCAAGCTCACCACATAGAGTGATAAGTGCAGATAGAGAAATAACTAACTGAACACTATCATAGCAATGTGAATGAATGAGGGAAAAAGAAAGCCTGACTCGAGTACAGTTGTGAGTGGGTTGGGGAGTAGGTAGATCTGGGAAATTGGTGGTAGGATTCCTGCACTGGTGAAGGGGGGTGTTCTTTACATGACTGAAATCATACAACTACAATTATATTTTTAACCACGGTGTTTAAATAAAGATAATAAAAAAAAAAGAAGGTGAACCTAGTTCTTCAGAAAAAGCCTTGGTTTTATACTGGTTTATATTTTGTTTTGAAATTTGGGTCACATCCGGAGGTACCCAGGAATTACTACTGGTGCTGTTCTCAGAAATCACTCCTGGCAGGCTCGTGGGATTTGGGATGCTGGGAATTGAACCGGGATTCATCAGCTAGGTGCAAGGCAAACAGTTTACCGTTGTCCTATCACTCTGGCCATGGTGTTTTACTGTTTTTTTGAAAGCATTGTGGTGAAAAAATTCACAAGCTAACCTTACACATCGATTATTGAATCATAAAAGGATCAAAATTAGAGCTTTTATTTGTTAAAAATAAAAGTGCTCATTTGGTAAGACTGTGAATACTCATTATATACTGACACATAAAATATGTCTGATACAGCCTATTCCTTTAAACTGATGTTTCCTGTTTTATACTTATTTAGAGATCTAAATATGCCACAGGCATACTGCCTATACCTGAATATTTACCTTTTGGTTTATTACTCTCTTCTCTCTTCCAATTATATTGCGTTTCATTTTTCCAGAATTACTGAGAATTCTAGTATATTTTAAGTTCTCTTATTCTACTTACATAGAATGAGTTGCATGTTTTTAATACCACCAACTGTGCAAAAATATCATCTTGTTAACATTAATGAAAGCTCTCCAACATCAATAATTGGTTAAGCTATCATAATACATTAGAAATTGATCAATTTGTGATATGTTCTCCTGTGATATATTCTACATAATCCATAATTATTTCTAGATACCAATTATCATCATAATGCGCTTTACTTTTGTCCAAACTAAAACTAAATGTAACATTTTCTCTTATTTCTTTCTTTAATTTTTGTTTGTTTTATTTTGCTTGGTGTACATACTTGACTGTGTTAGAGGTGACCCTGGCTCTGCACTCCTAGTTGGACTCCGGGGACCATATGAGGTACTGTGATTAAACCAAGGTCTTCCATGTGACTTGCCTGCTGTAGTATCTCTGGTGCCTAAAATGCTATTTTAAAATTAAACATATACAATGTCTGTCTAAAAGCAAATATTTAATAAGTGTATGATGAATAAAAATGCAAAATGGTAGAGATTGAAAATAGAATTGTCAACCTGATTCAACATGTACTGGCCACCTGAACTTCTGATACTAAAGACGATACACCTATCATAACTTTGCTTTATAATTAATAGTTTTTTTTCTTTTGAGACCACACCCTATTATGCTCAGGGTTTAGTCCTGCTTGTGTGCTCAGAAATCGCTCCTGGCTCATGGGACAATATGGAACGCTGGGGATCGAACCAAGGTCCATCCTGGATCTGCAGCGTGCATGGCAAACATCCTACTGCTATGCTATCACTCCGGCCCCTATCATTAATAACTTAACAAAAGAGCATTTTTTTTTGGTTTTTGGGTCACACCCGATGACACTCAGGGGTTACTCCTGGCTATTCGCTCAGAAGTCACTCCTGGCAGGCACGGGGGACCATATGGGGAACCGGGGGATCGAACCGCGGTCTGTCCTAGGTTAGCGCAGGCACCTTATCTGAAAATTCTAAGCCTTTTCAGTCAATAGAGTTGCATATAAAATAGTGTAATATATTTTAGTAGTTATTTAATTATCAAAAGCAGATCCTCTAAGTTATAGCCTTGATTATATACATCTTAGTATAAAATACAGTAATATAATGATTAGTAATTAAAACTTATTCAAAAATTGTTCTGAAATAAGAATTTAGTTATTCAATATATAGAGATTAATTATAATCATAAATAGGTTACTTGGTCATGTTTAAAATATAAACTAAAATATGGTTGGTTACAGAAATCTGTATATTATTTATCACTCCAGGTACATGTGATTTGAAGTATACGGATTAAGAAAAAATAGTAATTCCATTCAATACTGATATTATAAAAGCCCCCGTGAAATATATGTTTTTGATTAAAAATGAGATAATGTGAAAAAGAGAAAATACCCTAAGGTAAATGCTAATAGAAATACATGATCAGGCTACTCTAATGATGACTAAAATTCAAGTGTCTCAGTTAATCCTAACAAAAATCACATTGTTGCTAACATGATAAAGTATATTGAATATGTAAAATCATAACTTTATGTTATATTAGATTTTTTTAAATGTTATAAGATATTATTATTGACTTTCTATACTCAGAGTGACTGGATTGAGTTGGAAAGAGCATATTTAATTTATATATATAGTCATGTAGGCCTACTTTTCATGCAAAGACAAGAAAGTTATTTCTGTGTAAATTGTCATTTATTCTAATTGATATAATGACCTGGCACAGACCTCAGAAGAATGGGCATCCTCCATTCACCCTTGAACCAGGGAAGCTATCTACGAAACATCAAGGTTTTTGATAACAATACCTGGAAACAATCCTCTACCAAGGAAGACAATACCACGGCACTGACATCGACCTGCTCAAGAGACTTCCCTTAACACTAAGAAGACTGGACAACAACAACGGTTTGCTTACAGGACAGGGTTCTCTACATTGCCTTTTAATTGTGAGGTGAAATGAGAGGATGCTCTGCACCACCCTGATTCCAATATAGGATATGCAGATTCCAGGATATTTAATACAGAAACATGATACCAACAACAGAAATGGTGTGAAAAAAAAAGTGTATCGAAAATGGACAATGACCTTGATTGGACAAACTAGTTTGCCAGGAGCCTAGAGTTGGTCTTATGCCAGGAAACTTCAGAGGTTGGGTCTCCTTGTATTTAGACCAAGGTTTTTCCTTTCCATGTCCCTTATATTTTGGTGGGCATATGCAAACAATAATTACCACTCTAACACTGTTTTTACTGTGCCCCTTTGACTCTAATCTTTAAGAAAAACAACCCACTTAAACTTTTGAGGTTAACTTAAATTAATATGCATGTGCATGGAAATGTAAAAAAGTACTTTGCCTTCAATGTTTAAGGAGTTACATAAGTTTTATGGCTTTAGATTGATTTGTGTGCTGCTAAGAAATATTATGTGCTACAATCTGGGGACTTGAGGGACAAACATGGGTTCTGTTTTACTTTTCTTAATGTCCTTTGGCTGAATGTTCAAAGTTAAGATATCAGCAATGAGACTACTGAGAATTCTGTTTATGGGTGACTGA
>PVKC010011735.1:0-24351 GCA_004027635.1 Crocidura indochinensis | reverse complement strand
GTTGAAACACCTCAACAATGCAAAAAGAAGTGTCAAATAAAATAACCAGTGAGCACTCCAACAATAAAGATAAGCACCACATAAAATCCATGGTCTTGAGATAATAAAAAAACAAACAAACAAACAAACAAAAAATGTGGCTGAGAGAAAAGAAAAATAAATAAATAAATATGAATGGAGACAATAACTTAAATAACCATACCGAAACAAAGAAATTGGCAAATAGTAGATAGATAAATACAGAAAAAATTGTTTTGTGCTTTTTGCCGTTTTTTCCCCTCCTGCAAAGGCACAGTATCTATATGAATATTTATATATTCATTCTATATCAAAATTTTCTGATATATTCAGCACAAAAGATCAACAGTAGTAAGAGTATTTCTGAGTAAGAGGAATAAATCTGGAAAAATGATTCCTTCTAATTTCAGAAGATGTTACAAAGATACTGTAAACAAGACAACATCACTTGGGTATGTTATTAGAGACAGTTCAGTGGAATGAATAGAAATTTCTAAAATAAATCAATGTATCTGATGTATCTGTAGTCAACTGATCTTCAAAGGTGTTTGCCTTGCAAATAGTCGACCCAGGACCTAAGGTGGTTGGTTCAAATCCTGGCATTCCATATGGTCCCTCGTGCATGCCAGGAGCTAGTTCTGAGCAGATAGCCAGGAGTAACCTCTGAACACTGCTGGGTGTGGCCCAAAAACAAACAAAAAAGTGGTAGGTAAAACTAGATATCCATACACAGACATATTAAGCTTTATAACATATGCAAAAATACAATAGATTTGTAATTATAGAACTCTTAGAAAAAATATAAAGAGAGTCTTGGCAATGACTTTAGCAGTAACATTTTGGCTTTGACACCCAAGCGCAGACAACAATGGCAAAACAGACAAGTGGAATTACATCAAACGAAAGAACTCCTACCAGCCAATGAAATATCCAAATATGAAAAGACAAGGTGTGTGTGTGTGTGTGTGTGGTGTGTGTGTGGTCTCCTGACCTGCAAGGAGTAGACCAAAAATAAAGACCAAAAAAAAAAGAACATTCGGTATGGGAGAAAATATTTGAAAAAAAAAAAAAAGAAAGAAAGAAAGAAATTAAACAGATCCCTAGCAAAGAAAAGAAAAGACAATTCAGTTTCATAAGTTTATTTTTTGTAAGTTTATTTCTAAAAAAAAGAAAGCAAATAGAAAATACACAAATGGTCAACAGAGATATAAAAATACATTTAATATCACTAATGAGGGAAAGATAAGAAAAACATATAGAGATAATGCTGATGAGGATTTAGAGAAGAAGGAACGGTTTCCTTTTAGCACTGTTAGTGAACATGCAAATGTGTTTACTCACTGTGGAAAACAGCATGGAGGGACCTCAAAAACTTAAAAATTGGAACCAGAACTTATTCCAACAATCTGCCTGTGAGTCCAGAGCAAAGAAATTGAATAAGAATCAAGAAGATTCATCAGTCACTTCCTGTCCTTTCAGAATTATCCACAAGACATGGAAATGGCTTAAATGCTCGCCATCTATGAATAACTAGATCGAATGTGCCACTTGGGACAGCATTAGTAAGTGTGCAAATGTGGAGAGGGAGAAATAAGCAGACACCAAACTACAGTTTATATAGGTATTAGTCAGGACAAACCAATCTGAAACTATTTGAGATGCATCATCAAAGTTGAGAAAATTGGTAAATGCACTATAATTTTGGTCAGAAGCTTCTCACTAGGGAAACACATAATATATCTATATAGATGGGAAATGCAGAATTCATGAAAGTGGATTGGACTAAAAATGGAAATATAAGAGTGCACTGTGACCTCACTTTTAAAAAGGTAGTAAACATTTGCTTTTGCATACTTGAGGATCTATTTAATCTAAGAACATGAACTTTGTATGTGTGTCCATATGTGCATGTACTAATTCTGCTGCAGAAAGAAAAATTCAGTAGTTAAAGACAGTCTCATACCCAGACTTCATCTCTAATTCTACCCCCCACTAGAAGCAACCATGTCAACTTGGAGAAATGAATAATTGCAAGACTGACCTGGAACACTGTTTGTTTGTATGTCTGTTTTCCAGAAAGGAAGAGTTTAAAATGATATGCTTGAAACAGCTCCAGGAACCAAACTCCCTCTGGGACATTCTTAATACTGCTCTGACAACAACATGCTCCAATTTTGATATGACATCCTGACAATGAGGAAATGGCAGCAACTTGATCTAAGAGCAGGTTGTATTATCTCACCACCTAATGATAAGATGAAATCAGAATACATGTCATCCTTTGATCTGTGCAAAAACCAAGATTGCTAACTACAGAAGACTGACTCTGACAACCATGACTGGGCAGAACTTATCCTGGGACCAATAAAAAAGACCCTAGTCTGGGCATTGGCCTATGATCTGTACAACAAACAGAATCTCTAATTCCAGAGGTCTTGCTGAGACAACTGCAACTGAGCAGAACTTCTGGAAACATAATGAAAGACTCTATCCTAGGCTTTGTACTAGGATCGGTGCAAAAACCAAGACCATCAACTACAGAAGACTAATTAAAACAACAGTGATGGAATAGAACTTCTAGAACTGTAAAGAAAGACTCTATCCTAGGCTCCATCCTATGACCTGTGCAAATACCAAGCTATCTAGTTACAGATGCCTGATTTTATCATCCACGACTGAACAGAAAGTTTTCAGACATCATAAAAAGGACCTACGGAAGAGTAAAAGAGCATGTACGGAGCCTGTAGTTATTCCCAGGACAGTATACTTCCAGGGCAGAAACACTGTATCTCTTAGGCCCTTTCTTTTTTTATTAATATTTTTTATCTTTTTTGTTTGTTTGTTTGGGGTCACACCCAGCAGTGCTCAGGGGTTACTCCTGGCTCTATGCTCATAAATTGCTCCTGGCAGGCACGGGGACAAATATGATTATAGTTGGGTTTCAGTCTTGTAAAGAACACCCCCCTTCACCAGTGGGAATTTCTTTTCTTTCTTTCTTTTTCTTTTTTTTTTTTTTTTGAGGAGTGTGGATGGCTCGAGAAGAGGAGTGGGGAGGGAAGAAGGAGGGAATCTACAGAGAGTCAGTGAGAATTTCTATCTAATCTCCCCAATACTTACTGTGCCTATGCAAAAAAAATAAAAGAGAGAGAAGCACAAATTAAATATTTTGTTATTGTTGTTGTTTTTGTTTGTTTGTTTTTATTTTGGGATCGTGATTATTATTTGGTTGTTGTCCTTATTTCTGTGGTGCTTTTCAGGGTTTTTTGTTTGTTTGTTTGTTTGATTTTTGTATTGTTATGTTTTTCTTCCTTTTATCTCTTTTCTCTTAAATTGATATTGATAGCTTCTAGGACTCCTCCCATTTCTTGCTTGTTTGATTTTTGCCCCCCCCCTTTATTTCTTTAAACAGAACCACATAAATTAAACCATCTTGCTTCTCCTTATAAATTGAGGGGGAAATAATGGAGGGCACCAAGACCAAACGGTCGTATGAACATTGAGTAGAAATACAAAATGATCAGACTTAAACACCAAATCCAAAGCCAATGGCAACACAATTGATACCCAATCTACAACAAGCTAGACACAGGGGGACCACTTATACTAGCAGCCTGGGGGCAAAGGAAGGATATATGGGATGCATGCTGTGAACAGGGCTGGAGGGTGGACAACATTGGTGGTGGGAATGTCCCTGATTCAATGTCACTATGTACTGAAAATATTACGGTGAAAAATTTGTAACCCACTTTGGTCAAAATAAAAGTTATTTTAAAAAAAGATGTGCTTGTCTAGAGTTACAAGAGCTCATTGAAGAGCATTTCACAAGCACAATATAAACAACATATTCTCATATATATTATATACATATAAACACCAAAATTAATAAGCATACTCATAGTCTAGAAACAATTGGAACAAATAGAAATGCAATCCCAAGAATGAATGAATGAATGAATGAATGAATGAGAAAATAGAGATCTCTGGTTCATAGTATAATAAATGATAGTAAATGGCTTGGTAGAAAAGGAGAATCATTATTTTGCAACCAACATGTTAAAGATTTAATCAGAAATCCAGAACTTAGAGAATTATCAACAGTACTCAGTCTAGTAGAAGATTCTTGAGAAGCAAACAACTTGAATAGTCTTTGAGTATCTCTCCACAGACTCATTATTTATTATAGAAGAGAAAATAGCAATTGTGCAGGGATAAAATGAGACAACACCTGAACAGGGCCATCAAAATCAGCCTTACCTGGGGGAAGATATGGAATCCAAGTGCCTCAAGATGAGCTGCTTGAGAAGGATTTATCAATTCTGCAGCAGAGCGCTAAGGAAGGACCACCATCTCTTCATCACCTAAGGGAGCTAAAGGAGATATTACAAAAGATTCTGTTTTAGAAGAGGAATTGCAATTATTAAAAGAAGTATTGCAATTATTAAAAAGAAAATCAGTGCTATTAAAGACAAACTGAGAATTGTTCCAAACAGCTCTTTGGGAAACAAAGTACGAGAAAGATATCATTGTGAGGTCAGCCAGCAAAAGTGAATGTAGACGGGAGATTCTCGCAGAATCAAGCTTGCCACAAATAGTTAGGGTAGTTAGGGCATAGAAGGGACCGCTATGAAAATGTAAATTGAAAATGATCACTCTGGACAAGAACTGGGTGTAGAATGGAGGTAACGTGATATGCCTGGTATCCCATCACTAACAATAATACAAACAACAGTGTCTAAGAGAAAATAATAAGAATGAGATGTAGAGAAGAGAGAGAAAGAGAGGGGAGTAATTATGCTCCAGAAACAGGCAAGGGGAGAGTTGGAGGAAAAATGGGAGCATTGGTGGCAAGAAACATTCATGGGTGAAGGGTTATACATTGTAAGACTAAAAGTCAGTCATGAACAACTTTGTAAGCATGATGAATGAAATAATATGCTAGTGAAATACCATCACAAACAGATTTATTCAAATGATTCAAAAACCTTTATGTGCTTTTATATAGAAATGTGTCTGTGTAGACAGTATGTGAATATAATATGTTCTAATGTGTGAATATCAGAATATATGTGCAGTCTTCAAGTATGGGCAGATTTGGCCCTGAACCACTTGCTTCTAATTGCCAGGATGTGCCAAAAGTGAGGTTAATCCTATGAAATTATATCATAAGAGTTTATATAGATCTGAGGTTAGATTAGATCTGAGATTAGATCATAAGGGATTAGATTAGGTCTGAAATTAGATCATAAAATGTAAAATTAAATCTGAGATTAGGTCATAAGAGGCTAGATTAGATCTCAAATAGATTATAAAAATTTAGCTTGCTTCAACAAAGAACTGAGAAAAGAGTGTGAAGAAGTTGAGAATTTGAAAAGAAGGAAAACATAATATCTTCTTATCTAGTCTCACACGTAATCTAACTTCTTATGACCCAATCCCATATTTAATTTAACCTCTGTGATCTAATCTCAGATCTAATTTATTCTCTTGTGATCTAAACTTTAAATTTAATCTCTTGTGATCTAATTTCAGATCTAACATAACCTCTTATGATCTAATATCATATCTAATAAGCTAATATTTTAGAAACCCAGGGATAAAGACACTAATAGTAACCTTTGGCCAGGAGTCAGAGACCAACTGAAGTCCCAGACCTATGAACAATTTGTCAGAAGCCTCCTTCCTTGTCGAGGCTGAGGTTGCTATCTTGTAACTTCACATGTATCTTATCTGCATTCAGATTCCTGAGCCACAGAAATAGTGAGCTAATAAATATTGCTATTTTCATGCCAATGAATTGAGGGTGATTTTTCTAATGCTAAAATAGCTAAATAATTACATATTAGTGTTTTACAAAACACAACAGAGTTTGAGTCTAATCTCCAGGAGGTAAAATGTTTAAATTTCCTGCTTTCTGAAGAAATCCAATGGATCACTTACCAAAACTCTATGCCCCCCTTTGTAGCAATGGCTGCTCTTAAGTGTTCCTCCCAAAATAGGAATACTTAGCTTCAACACAATGGGTTGGTCTTAGATTTGCAAAGCCAAGCCTGAAATCTCCTTAATAGTTAACTCGTATTTAGTGCTTGTGATTCTATGGTCTTTCTTCCCACTGCCTGAGCTAAGTTTTATGTTCCGATCCCTCATACAGTCATGTAACCCTATGAAGGGAAATATATCAAGCAATATGTAGTCTGTTAAAAGCACTTAAGCAAGCATATTCACAGCTGCAATGATACTAAGATTGAAAAATGGTTGCTTGGTTCATGTCCAGCACCATTGCTCTAGATGCGGTCTCAGGCAGCTGCCATGGGTCCTGCCTGGCCTTGGATGCTGCTTACACAGAAGTGGTCATTCAGGCTGTGAAATGGCTCCACTGAGTCACTGGTGCCTCTGAGTTCTTGCTGCCTGTCTCAGATAGTGCCAATTCTAGGATGGGCATCCTGCCTCGTAAGCAGATGGACATGAGCAAAAACAGAATGGAGATCAGCAGCATTCACAGAAATATTTCAGTGCAGGGTCAAATTGGCATTTGGGAATTTGCCACCATCTGCTGTCCCCGAGTTCCAAGTTTGCTAATCTAGACTGCAGATGGCTTGACATTTGTAGATGTCTCCAATCTCAGTAAGGGATTCAAGGGCTCTGTGGTTGTTGTGTATGGCTTGTTCTTTCTATTCAAAAGGCAGCTGAGGTCTATACTAGAGGTCTAAGGCTTTGGGACTTCACTACCTAACTATCCGGGGTCTGAATTCCCTTTGAACAATGCTGTTTCTATACTACTTTCATCACTGTGGACCAACAAACAAAATCCTATGATCTTTCATCACTGTATGTCAATAGGTCCAAAAACACATTCTTGTGAATAGAAGACAATCAAATGGATACATTATACCAACTCAATTTCCATTCTCCTACACAACCTAACTTTATAAACATCTTTTTTTGTGTGTGTGTGGTTTTTGGGTCACACCCGGCAGTGCTCAGGGATTACTCCTGGCTCCATGCTCAGAAATTGCTCCTGGCAGGCACAGGGGACCATATGGGGCACCGGGATTCGAACCGATGACCTTTTGCATGAAAGGCAAATGCCTTACCTCCATGCTATCTCCCGGGCCCCTATAAACATCTTTTTTATGCTACCATCATAACCTCACCAACAGCAGCAATTATAACAAAATCATCTCCATGGCCATTATTGACAAACACTAGCACTAAATACTTCTATTACCACTAAGAGCAACACAAACATTGCCATCACCACCAATGTGACTGCTACCATTATTACAACAACATAACCTCTCCAACCTCTACCACCATCAGTACCAAAAAGTCAACCACAAAAAAACCACCAGCACCCACAAAAACTTACCACCATCACTGTCATAGCAACGTAATCACCACAAACAACAACAAAACTCCTGCCACCAACAAAATTAGCATGATCCAAACCATTCCTGCCAATAAAGCCTTACTTCATATTTCTTACTTGTCTTCTTTGTCTGGTATTGTTCCAAATATACATGGACTGTTGCACTTAATACCATCTTACTGTAGCTCACTCCAGGGTTTATTCTAGAATTAGAGCTTCTTGACACTTTTTGCCTCTGCTAAAATTTGTTTCTCTATCAAGGGAAACAGACACTCTCCTGCCTTTTCATAACTCTACTCTGTGCTGATTTCATTTTAACTTCCCATGACCTCACTGGATCCAGAACCAATTTTGTGGTTCGCCTCCCACTGTGAGTAAGACTGTCTGGTCTAATGAAATGACCCTCCCTTAGGTCCCCTTTTCATTTCAGATCCTTGATCCTTTATCTGCCTTTTGAAAAGTGTTCTCATAGAGAGCCCTAAATTTTTTATTATGTTGAAAGAGTGTATCTTCTGAGACCATTTTTCTCTTCCTTTGCAATGAGATCGAACATGAATAAATTACTCAGTGATGCAATATGCAAAGCCAGTGCAATTGTGCACACACACAATTGCACAATAACAATTGTGCAATTGCTATTTCCAAGTCGGCAGAAAGAATCTAATTTAAAGTCTGTCTCTGCACATATGAAATTCCCATGTCCTCTCTGTGTGGTTTCTAAGTCAATCATAAATAAGATGTAGAATTTTTTTGGTGAGCCTGGGATACAAATTATATCCTTGTGTTGAATACAGGTGATAACTGACAGGTCTCTGATTTTGGAGAGTCGGACGAAGTATGAGAATGACCTCATTTATTCAACAAACAAGATTTTCCTGAGGGAATTACACAAACAAGTTTTCTTTTTTTGGCACAGCACTGCAGCCAACCTCTACGTGTGGACCACACATGGTCACCTGGGCAGAAATTAGGTAGAAAATTTTAAAATGGTTGTGAAGAAATTTCTCTCAAAGGATTTTGAAAATTTAAAGAAGGTATTTGCTGCAAAATTATTCCTCCAGAGGAAGATAAAGTCAATGAATTCAGAATCCTAGAATGCTATGAAGTTTCCTACAAGGTCAAAGGCAAGGGGCAGGGTGGTAGGTAGGTAGTTCATTGGACACAATGTTGTGCTTGTATGAGTGAGCCATGGGCACCATCTACTCATCATGCTGCCATCTTATGTGTGTTTGTGTGTGTGTGTGTGTTGTGACTCCTGAACAGTGTCTAAACTCATTGATGAAGTCCTAGAAACATTTTTGCCAGTTTTTAAACTGGGACTTGTAAATTAAAACCAAGTCATGGGTCGAAGTGGTGGCGCAGGCCATAAGGTGTCTGCCTTGTGCTTGCTATCCTAGCACGAACTGAGGTTCGATCCTCTGACATCCCATATGTTTCCCCAAGTTAGGAGTGATTTCTGAGTACATAACCAGGAGTAATCCCTGAGTGTCACCGGGTGTGGCTGAAAAACCAAAAAAAAGTCATAACCCGGGGCCCAGGAGATAGCATGGAGGTAAGGCGCTTGCCTTTCATGCAAAAGGTCATCGGTTCAAATTCCGGTGCCCCATATGGTTCCCCATGCCTGCCAGGAGCAATTTCTGAGCATGGAGCCAGGAGTAACTCCTGAGCACTGCCGGGTGTGACCCAAAAACAACAACAAAAAAAAAAAAGTCATAACCCAAGTTTTCACTGATAATGAAATATTGCAAATCAGTGTCTAAAAGAAAAGAGAGAGAAGGGAGGGAGAGAGATGAGAGAATAAAAAGTCTGACAATAAGGGACAGAGACAGGTAGGGGATAGAGGGGAGAACAGGAAGGAAGCCGAGGACATTGGTGGTAGGAAATGTGCACTGGTGAAGAGTGTGGGGCATTGCATGACTGAAACTCAATTATGAAAAGCTTTGTAACTGTATATCTCATAGCAATTCAATTAAAATTATATATAAATATATTAATAAGCACATAGATTATAAATTTATATTTCACATATAAAGTTATATTTATCTATATAAAGTGCTAACAGCGCAACAATTTTCTGTTGCTGACTTGTCTTCAACCCCAGCTATCTAACTACAGATGAAGTTTTTCATGTCAACCATGAGTGGCCGAGGGACACATTTTCAGTGTTTAAAACAGTATCTGCAAATTGTGTTGTTCCATCTCTTCAGGAAGTATGACCCAATTGCTTCATATCAGTGGTAAAAACAGTCATTTCGAATTCTGGACACGGTGATTGCTGAGTACCAAATGACACTCAAGAAAGAACACAGCCGTTCTGATGGCACCCGCGTGACCTCACCTGCACTACCAAAGTGCTTTGTTCACACCCTATTATCAAGCTTACTGCCTTTTCAGGCAGCTCACTTTCCAGTGTCCTTCCAGAATTGTTAGCCTTAAAGAAACAAGCATTAGGTCCACTTTTGTCTCTTCAGATCTTAGTCCATTTCCACCAGAAAGCAGGTGTTCAATACATGGTCACTTATTAAGTGGAGGTAATGAGTAAGAGAGTTACTTGTCTGGGATATGTTTCTGCATTAGCTGACGTTGCTCTTCTATTTCTGCTTGCTTTTTTTTTTTTTCAATCTTTTGACTCCATGTAAGAAAGCAGAGGAGCAGAAGTTATGAGTTCAGGTAATGCTATGGCATAAAACGATGAAAATGCCTGGTGGTTTGTCGGTCTAGATTCCAAGTGGGAAAATCTATCTGTCTTGATACCCAGAGAGAAGAAAAGGATACTCAGGCTCAGGAAGACAAGCTGAATAGAAAATGATTATTTTCTGACTGAAATTCACGCACTTGGTGGTGATAAATTCCTCATATATAATGAACAAAAGGTCCTTCACAGCAAAACTTAATGTTGCATAAGTTACTAGATTCTTCAGGTTAGTATGGCCACCATTAAAATAATCATCATAACTCCAAATAATTATTTAATAACTCTGGCTCTCTTTTTGTGAGAATAAAATTTGGTGCAAACCTCCACAAAAAATAATATGGAGATTTCACTTAAAAAATAAGAGATTTTCTATAATAAACAATGCTTCTCTGAGGCATTTGCCCAAAGGATATGAATATACTCCTCTGAAAGTATATTTGTACCCCAATATTAAATTGCAGAATTATTCACAATATCTAATACATAGAAACAATAAAAATGCTCATCCAGGAATAAGTAGATAAAGAAGGTATTGTCTGCCTATGCAATGAAACATTTATCTGCCATTAAAGAAAGGAAGGATTCATTAATTTGGAGACAAAATATAGGGACATAGGTGATTAAGTATGGACCTAACAGATAATTACCAATTGGCTTATGCATATGTGTAAGATATATAATTAAAGCAAGAAAATTAGCAAAAGAAGCAACAAAACTATATCTTAGACTCAGTAAAATTATGTTAACCACCAAAGGGAAAGAAAGGGTGGAGGAAAAAGGTCTGACTGGTGGGGCTTCTAGAACTTAGATGTAGAACTGGTGTCAGTCAGACATATAATCTGGAAGTATGAAGCTAATACCCTGAAATTCTAGACTATTACAAACCAAAAACAAATTGTTGACAAAATTAAAGAATTGTTTAACAGAAATCACTAGACTGCACTTATGATATCAACCTTGCAAAGCAGCAGTAGATGTGCAATTGAAAGATTCATGGTTTCATGGTTTCAACTAGTTCATCCTCTGAGCCCAAACAGGTGCTGGAACATTTATAAAAAAAAAAAGATGTGAAATATGGGGTTGGAGTGGTGGTGCTGGTGGTAGGGTGTTTGCCTTTCACGTGCTAACCTAGGACAGACCATGTTTCAATCCCCCTGTATCCCATATGGTCCCCTGAGCAAGGGTGATTTCTTAGCACATAGCCAGGAGTAACCCCTGAGCATGAGCAGGTGTGGCCCAAAAAGAAAAAAAAAAGATGTGAAATGTGGCATTGGGGACAAGAAAGTCCATATATTTGCAACTGCATCCCACATTGCTTACATTCTGGAACTGGCAAGTGTTTCCTAACTAATCAAAAAATAGAAACTTGGAGTTTCTGATACATGCAAGTGACCCCTTCACAAATCTGGAGGTTGCAGCAATTTATGTGTGAGGAAGAGGAAATCGCACCTACAAAGCAAACATCAGCAATTTGCTTCTTTCTGCAAGTAACATAGGAGCACTGGTTTTTCACCTAATTTTTAAACATCTTAACATCACCTCCAGAAAAATGGCAAAAAACTAACCTCTGAGAATGTGCACTGCTTTCTCTTTTTTTGCCCCTAATAAGAACATATTGTGAATTTTTAATTTCATTGAAAATGAGCTTCAGTTAGTACAGTATGTAAAGTGCTTGTCTTGCACGTGCTCGATCTGAGTTCAACCACCAACACCATATATAGTCCCCTGATTGCCAAGAGTAAGCCCTAAACTGCTGGGTTAAGCTAAAAATAAAAAAAGAAAGTAAAAATGAACTTACCAACATAATTTTCCTTCCATTTTGCCCAACATGCAATCTTGGAATATATGGTCTTACCTAATGGAGCCTCATACTACTTTTCTTCTCTTTCATTTAAAAAAATTGTATTAACATTTTTGGACACATTCATATATAATCCATAATGTGCTACATATGAGAAATGCTTGTACTATGATGTATAATTCATACATAATGTTATATGCATGTAATTCATACTATGGTTGGCTAAATAAAATTCATTGGCAATGACTTATAACTCAACTATTTCCCAAGTACAGACTTCAGCTATACAAAATTCTAGGAAAATGCTTGGATGTTATCTCAGGTTTATGGGTAGGAGAGATGCCTAGTATCTCTATTCCATAATCCAAACCAATCATCTCCAACTTCACAAAGCAGAAACAGCAGCTGCCAAATATTTTTATAGATAGGAATATGTAGATAGATAGGAATCACAGGTGAATGATATGTATAAAATATTTGAATTATATATGAATTATACACCATAGATGCACTTATTTCTCATATGCAGCACATTATGGGCTATATTTTTTACAACTTGGATTTGCCCCAAAACAGAGATTGTCTTACTTTTAAACCTGATGGGTTTACTGACCCAGCCAGGGGTGGTCTCTGTACTCAATAAAAATGGTAGTTCTGGCAGGCAGGAGGACTCCATAGTAGGTAGAAGACTGCTAGACTATACATGTTTCACCCTCAGCCTGATCTGGATTATTTCTTGTGCAACCCTGTTTCAGATTCGTTCACCCAGGCTTGGAGATAAGGCACACGGGGTAATTTTACATGGCCCCAAATATATATATATATATATATATATATGCCTATATAGATGTCCCTCCTGGTTCCATCTTATCAGGTCTCCTGGACTCCTATGAAGACATGGCAAAGGAAGTTCCACCTGTCATTCCAGACAATTCTTCAGAAGAGGAGGACCTATATGATGCATCACCACATTTAAGGCCACCTGGACCATCTGGCACTGACCACTCTGTCAGCATTTCTGAAATTCTAACTGCATTTGCCCTTCATTCAACCCTTTCCAACCTTCACTTTGGAGACATGGGTTAATTTATGTCAATGGAAATTTCTCTTTGCCCTTTTGCATTTCTTAGAATCTTCACTGGATCAGACCAAAAATCCAGTTGTTGAGCAGAAGATGTCATCAGTCCCATGGGTGACAGTAATTCACTATCCTGATCATCTTTCTCATTGTACTTTTTAGTTTCATTTTGTTTTCTCATTGTGTTCTTTTTTTTTCCTCCAAAATACTGACTTATATTTCTTCTACAATTGAGATGTCACTGACTTATAACATTTTATTATGTTGAGTTGGATAACACAGTGCGTTACATGTGTATCTACTAAAAAATGATCATCCTAAGAAGTGTGGTTCCTATCCCGTACTTCTTAGCTATGAATTTCTTTCATGCTTGTGAGGTGAAGTTTTAAGTCTTTGTTCTTGGTAACTTTCAGATACACAGTGATGTTAACTCTAACAGACTGTAAACCATTTCATTCTCAGGGCTTAGTTATCTCAAAATATCTAAACTGTCCCATCCTTCCATCCACCTTCCACTTTATTCTGGACCTCACAGTCAGGATGCAGACTGTCCTCATTAGCAAAGGGGATGCTGAGTCACTCATGGAGTCCATTACACAGTGAGAGGGATTGGAATCTGGCCAACTTGGCTCCATCATTAGCAGATATTTGGACAGATCAAACTCTTAGAGGGAAGATCCCAAAGGCATTTATAAATATTCCAGACATTTCCGAATACCCTGTGAGTTGAGTATATGGAAAGGGCAGTGTCTTTACAAGAGCTGGAAATGGGCGGTTGGAGATCAGATCTGTAAGAAGGGTAGAATCATTGAGTCCAGGGAAAGTCCAGGGTGTTTCTCTCAAAAAGTTCAAATCCTTAATCTGGAATTGGGCATCCTCTTCTTTTCTGCTGTTTTGTGGCTAACTCAGAGCTTTTATAGTGGTCTCTCGGTTCAGGTTGGTGGAGAGCCTCTGGGCTAAAGAAAGGAGAGGAGGACTAAGGGATTGGTGAATGTGGGTAACAGTATTATCGTTGATTAGGGATTTGGCATTGGGTTTTTTAGAAGGTGAGAGAATGGGGACCTTTCAATTGATAGTTCTCAGATGAGTGGGTGTTTGTGTGGGACAGAGGAGGCCTGGCATACCTAGCGCACCTCTTCTGGCAGGAAAAGTCATAGAGTTGTTAGGCCTGCTGTTTTGGTTCTTCTTCCAATTCTTCTAGGTGTGTATCCATCTTTTTGTGACACTGTTTCCATGAGAGGGGCTTGTTCTGTTCTCTCAGAACCACACTAGTGACTTTGATGACTTTGTCCTGGTATGTGAGAGATGAAGATTAATCACTTCACATTTCTCTAGCTCTTTCCCTGTCTCTGTCCCCACTCCCTCTTCCTCAGAATGATTTAAAGTGTTTATTTACTTTCTCCTCTGGATCTGACTGGGCAGCACATTCTTTGCCCTAGGAAATTGCTGCATTTTTCCAAGCTATTATCATCCCCTTGTCAGAATTTATAAATCCAAATCAAGAACTTAATCTGACCAGAGCTAAATTGGAGCTCCAACAGGAATGAGAGTCTATGTGGGCTGGGGTAGGAGGTGGGGATAGAGGGTAAACATTAGGACTTGCTAGATGCCTTGTTTCCTAATGTCTGAGCCACAAAAGTGTGCAAGTAGAGGGAATAGGGTGAAGAGAGGAAGACAACAAAAATAGAGACAAATAGGCTCAAGCCTGTAACCCATGTTTTCCTGAAGATAAAAACGCTTTTTTTAATTCTGGATCCTAAAGAGAGCCTGTTATTACCCTAACCATATCATCTTGGTTTAATCCAAATAGGTAAGTAGACAAGTATTTTTGTTATAACCAACCTAATAACGATTTTTCTTTGGTTTTGGGGCCACAGTTAGCACTGCTCAAGGCTTTCTTCTAACTCTGTGTTCAGGAATTACTCCTCAAAGTGCTCAGGGAAACATAACGGGGTGCTATGGATCAAATCCTAGTCTACCTGTACAAGGCAAGCATCCTAGCTGCTGTTCTATCTCTTCAGCCTCTAGCTATGATTCTTGGGTAGTTCCAGCTTTTCATCATTTCTACTTCATCAGCCCATTAACGTATGCTAATCTGTTGATTCATAGACTTATTCAGCTTACGCTTTGTACCCCTTGCTTAGAAATCTCAAGACAGCACTGGTGGTGGGAATGCCCCTCATTCATTGTCACTATGTACCATAAATGATGAAGTGAAAGTGAAAGATTTGTAATGCACTTTGGCCACAATAAAAAGTAAAAAAAAAAAACAACTCAAGACTCAAAATCATGAATAATAAATACCCACTGCAAAAGACAGACCCACAAACTATTCTCTTCATTGCAGGTGGTCCTTAACCCCCCAAATATCCCACTCATTATCTCTCTTCATACAAATAAACCAAAACTTGTGTGTATTTTTGCCAATTCTATAGAAGTGAACTCCACCAATAACTTCCATGCCAAGTTACTCAAAAACAGATATCCAATATATTTTTCTGCTTATTTTGACTCACTTAATTTTTTATCAGTGGTTTTCTTGTTTGTAGGAAAAGAGAGAACTGGAAATCAGAAATATTAATGACTACTTTTAGGATCTCAAAGCACTTGGTAACTGTCTTCCAGAGAGACTCATCCAGTCCTTATTTGTAGAAAATGAACTTCTGCCTCACCTACAAGGTTAAGCCCAGGGGTCTTTGCAGTTTTCTGCTTTTTCTGGAGCAGTGGCATCTCTCAAATGTTCTATTCCACCTCCTTTATACTTCATCTTATCCAGCCAACTGCTCTGGCCCAGCACTGTTCTCTGAATTGGACATAGAATTGAATTCTCACAGGAGGGGCCATTTACCAGACACTGGGACAACAGAGTGATTCCATGTTCCCTCTGTTGAGAACAGAATCCCTGCTGAATGTAAGAATGAATAAATAATAACACTTTCATGGAATTACAAATGTAAGGCACCATGCAAAGCCACATTGGCATCCAAAACCCAGTGGAATTTAGTGTCTCATGGCTGTGGCTACACTACCTTCTAACATCTTAGTTGCCTAATCTGTAAAAGACCAGTAAAATATCCAATAATTCCTGAGAGTTATGGTGAAAGTTATTCATGCAAAAATTGTATTAAACAGATCCAAGCATAAAGGTCTCTTAATGCTTAAAATCTCCTTCTAATGCCCTTTGCAGTCTCCTTCTTTCAAGGTCTGGTGGCAAAATCATTTCAAATTCTGAAAACACGAATGAAGTCTGATTTCAGGGAATATGAGCTATCTCTAAATCAGGAGGAGTCTTATAACCAAAGCCATGGCATTGTTGAGCCAGCAGCATTTTTTCCCCTCTTAGAAGTACATAAAATAATGGTGCATTTTATAACCAGTGGCATTTTAGATTCTGTGAAATACAGCAACTAAATGAGTCCTTTCAGAATTCAAGGTCTTTTAAAAAGCAGGTTAACTTTGTTATTGGATTTAATTCATATCCCAGTAGCTTTTCTCAAAATTTGCAGAAATTGCACCTGGCGGACCTCCTCTCAGAATTGGGAGGAACGGTAGAGGTCATTGAGCACCTGGGGTGCTCCTCGATGATGGAATTGAACCCACAACAACAGCCTGGTTTTAGTTGGCTTGGGAAATGGGTCAGGATTTTCCAAGAGACACAGATTCACTCACATAAATTATAGGTTTGTCTTGAGGCTCTTTTTGTGTTCATGATCCCTCTCCTTTGACTATTAAGAATTTGCAAGGGCAGATGTCTAGGTGCATAGAATGCTGAGTGGACCCCAAGTGTCTATATAATTTGTTCTAAGACCCAGATAATAAACTCTTTAAGAAGACCTTGAAAAGACCTTCTAGTCTTCCAGTTCTAATTCCGTCTCTTCTACTACCATTCTATGGAGGCACCAATTTTCAGAGAATCTAGTCTGTACCACCTTATAGATATTGCTTAAAGCAGTCTATTGCATTTCCCTAAGACTTTCCATACTAACTAGTGGAAACATAAAGATAAACTTAGGCAGGAGTTCAAAAATCACTCAAGCTGTGACCTTTTTAGTTCTCTGTGATATTCACTGGAAATTGTCACCCAATGGCTGTTCAAAGTTTAAGGACAACCCAGACACAACAGTGCATTGCAGAGCAAGTGAAGGGGAAGTGAAGGTAGAAGGTAGGAGATAAAACTATTAGATAATTCCCCAGCAGGCATCTCCCATGCCTTGAGTCAGACCAAACTCTGGGACAGATGGCACCTACCTGTAAGTCTATTGTGACCGGTGTGGGTCTCTGATAGAAAGGCATCCCAATTACACTGCATTGCACTAACTGTAGTTTGCATTTTTATTGTTTTCACTGAAAAGCTCCTAAGTTCTTTAGATAAGCACCATTAAACAAAAATCTGAGTAATTAGTTCTTTTGATGCATCCTAGTGGCAACCAGAAACTCAAAGATGTTTATTAGCAGATCATTCCCAGGTGGGTTTTATTATAAACAGTGCTTAGCACCAAAGCCACCTTTTATTAAATCCTGAGCAGGAAAGGGGTTATTTCTTCCCCACATAACATTCCTCATCAATGAGCCTCAATCATAGCAGTCAGAGCATTTTAGCTTTTCCTCCACTAAGACACCACAAATCCCTGCTAAATGCAGAGCCCCAGAGGGTGGCCCAAAGCAGTCACACCTTCTTTCAGCATCCAAAACCTCCCAGAATTTTCAGAGTCAAATGGAAACTCAGAGATCTGCTCTCTTGTCTCTTCTTTGACTAGACACAAGCAGAGCTCCAAGGAAATTTAGATTTTTTTTTACCCCAAGATGTACATCTGGCTGATGGGACCCACAGCTTCCATCTCCTGCTTCAGTGACTTGCCAGATCAGCAGGAAACACCCCAAGGCCCCCCACTGAAAGAGCTAGAATCCAACATTAATAGTTCTCAATAGTCACTTGGAAAGGTCCTAAGCAGAAAGACAAATTTTTGTGTAACATATGATGACATTTGTGGGATCTATGAAAACAACCAAAAGGAAGATCAACATTGCATTGGTGAAAGGGGGTGTACATTTTTATGACTGAAACTCACTTTTTTATGACTGACACTGCATGTAAAATCACCCAACATGCAGTATCTCCATCCCCAGATGAATGAGTCTAAATCGGGGTAGTACATGAAATAAACCAAAGCAGGCTGAGGGTGAAACATGTAGACTCTGGCAGTCTTCTGCCTCATCTTCAGCAAGTTGTCAGTACTGCTCTTATTGAGTCCAGAGACCACCACCAGGTGAGGCAGTAAAGCCATAGTAAGGGCAAATATCTCAGGTTATCCTGAGCTTGTCCTGCCCAGGTTGACAATCCTTGTTTTGGGTGAAACCGAGTTGTAAACAAACAGATGCAAAGATAGCAGGTATGATCTTTGTTTGGGGTAAAATAAGGTGTAATCTAACATCCAACTACAAACATGTTCATAACGTGATATTTAAATAAATGTATTAATAAACAACAACAAAAAAGAGTGATTTGCTTTCATGTGTATTGGTAAACAGACCTGAACTCTGGGGCTTCAAATGTAGGCAGCAGATCTGAATTCTCATTGATTCTTACCAGTTCTGGGGCACCCAAACAATCCTTGAGCCTGTAAGGATGTCAGCCCTAGAGAGCGAGCTGGGGAACAGTCGGCTGCTTCTCAAAGCTTCCCTGAACTCCAGAACTTCACTTTATTTAGATGTTTCCCTCCCAGAGGTCATTGCTATGGAGATTGTCCCCAAGTGATCTGTCTGTCACAGAGGAATTAAAAAAAATATTTACACAGCCAGGAATTAATAAAAATATATATTTTATTTAAACACAGTGATTGCAACTTTGTTCATAATACAGTTGGGTTAATTTTTTCACAGTTACAAAGTTGTTTATGATTAAGTTTCAGCTATAAAATGTTCAACACCCTTCCTCCTCCCCCAAGTCATTTACAACTTCATTATATTTTAATTTATTTTGGGGGGGGCACGCCCATTGATGATCAGGGATTATTCCTGGCTATGTGCTCAGAAAATCAATCCTGGCTTGGGGGGACCATATGGGACCCCGGGGGATTGAATCACAGTCTGTCCTAGGCTAGCGCTTTCGAGGCAGATGCCTTACCTCTATAGGGGCCACCACTTCAGTCCCTATAACTTCATTTTAACTTATGACAATGAAAGCTGAGACAAGTTGTCACTCTTAACAAGAAGAACTGGGTATCAAAAGGAGGGAAAGTGATATGCAGGATGCACTTTCAGTAACAATATTGCAATCCATAATGTCTAAGAAGACAAAAGAAAAAGAGGGAAAAGCAAGAAAAAGAAAAAAGAAAAATGTCCCAGAGGCAACAATGGGGTTGGAATGGTTGAGTGAGGGGGAAACTGAAGACACTGATGGTGGGAATTGTGTCATGGGAAATGTGCCATGAACATTGAATGACTGACAATCAATACGAGCAACTTTATAACTGTCTATCTCTTGATGATTCAAGAAAGAAGTTATTTTTTTAGAGCGATAGCACAGACGTAGGGCATTTGCCTTGCATGTGGCTGACCAGGGATAGCTCTGGATTCGATCCCCAGCATCCCACGTGGTCTCCTGAGTCTGCCAGGAGCGACTTTTGAATGCAGAGCCATGAATAACCCCTGAGTGTCGTTTGATGTGGCCCCAAACCCTAAAATAAATAAATATTAAATGTTTAAAAACTGCTCTTAAGTATCCTTCTAATAAAAACTCTTAACTGTAAGAAAAAATGTCCTGCTGCCACCAAATGCCACACTAGCAACCTTCAATGCCAAGAAACTGGAGAGGGGGCGTGTTGTCCTTGTGTCTGCCAGGCTTGACTGGGTGTAACTCATTGTCCCTCCCCACAGAAGGGGGAAATCTTCACCTTCCAACCAAGGGCAGATTCTTGTTCTGGTGAGTTCAGAAATGAGGCCAGGGAAGGCTGGAAGTTGGAAAGGAGAGGGAGCAAAGAAGCAAGACCCCATTTGGAACAAAGCAAAGGTGCGGACTAGCAACTGCTGACATGTGCAAAGCCATAGATGATGCAGAAAAAGCACCCGAGCTCCTTTCCTTTCCATTTTCTGCAACCATAAGAGATTGTATTTACAAACTTCCTCGGATTACCTTTCCCAACTGCAGTTGTTTGTCTTCATCATTAATTAGCACTTCCCCCCACCACCACCACACTTGCTGCAGGGTCTGCTATCACCTCTCCCCTGGGCATCCCCCAGAATCTCCTCTAACTCCTCAGTAAGCAGATTCCTCAATTTCTCTGTCTGCAGTTGAGCAGCGCTTTTCTCTTCGACTCCTGGCAATGAGGAAAAAATAAATTAACTCGGAGATGTCTTGATGGAAACAGTTTACAATCAAACACCCTGCTGTTGACAAAATCATCATAACCGTCTCTTTGCGCCTCTCTGCCAACTGCATAATTAGTGTCATTACCACTAAGTCATGGAAATATAAATGAGTGTGGATCATACCCCCACCAAACGGCATAAATGGGAATATTTTACGGAGCCTAAGCAATGTCATAAATAGTGCATGACATGACATTGACGTTTCTTTTGCATGAATCATCAGATCCCTCAACCCACCTGTAAACATCACTTTAGAGATCACAGCAATAGTTGAGTTGGAAGAGAGCCTGCCTTGCACCTGGAGGACTAGATTCAATCCCCAGCACCTCAGAGGATACCCTGGACATGTCCAACAGTTAAATCCTGTGCACAGAACCAGGACTAAAGCCCTGAGTACAATCAGGTGTGGTCCAATAATCAGAAGAAAAATAAATATCATTTTTAAGAGATATTCCTAAGTAGGTGTTTCTGGGTACACAAGGCAAGAACTGGTCACTTATAAAATTGCATATTTTATAAATATGCAAAATAGCACCTATTATGTGTGGAACATGAGACTTTGTTTCTGTTTTCTGAAATGGAATATAAACTCAAAATAATCAAATTGAGAGGCCAAAGGTATCAAATAAATACTTTTGATTCTGCATCAAACTTGTTTGAAACCTTTGTCAAATATGGTAGCCCTAAGCAGATCCCTCTGTGCACAAATTTTCTACCCTTTTCTACACTAGGAGAGTTTTTCCACTCTACTTAAGACCAATTCTTGCCACTATGATTTCTTTCTTTGAATTTCTTGATCTTGTTCCCTAGAAAGAATATTTTCTTGTTTTTTTTTTTAAGATTTTATAGGATCTAAGAGGTTCCAAAAAATATGAGTCAGGTTGACACATTTCTCCAATGTCTTCCATGATATGAGTGATTGACAAAGTATTTTCATAAGGATTGAGAAAATCACCAGCAGCTTAAGAAGAGAGATTGTGTTAGAAAACATTTTAAGGTCACAGATGGATGGATATAGAACTCATGTGACACAGAAATATCTAAGTAATAGTTGAGAACCTACAGAGAAAGCTGACAGACATGCCTTTTTTTTTTTCTTCAAGATACTAGACAGAGAGAAATCTATACTTGAGACTAAATCAGAGCCAGGAGGAAAGCAAGCCAAAATACAGTGGGATGAGAGATGGCAGGATATTTCAAGAGAGTGCATAAAATCCAAAGTACCAAATGCCACTGAAAAGGAGCAAGAAAGAATGGCGGATATTGGCTATACCCATGCAAACATGGCGATCTTGGACATGGATGAAAATATTTCTAGAGAACAAGGATCAGCCTTGTACATATTTAGGTGAGAAAAATGGGGAAACAAGTCTTTTAAGATTCTTGACTTAAAAACAAAGAGAAGCAATGAAAGGATAAGGAACTATAAAAGAAAATGAGGACAGGAAAATGCTTATTGAAGAAGCTTCCCTGTTTCCCTGAAAATAAGACAGTGTCTTATTAATTTTTGCTCCCAAAGATGCACTAAGACTTATTTTCAGGGGATGCATTATTTTTCCATGAAGAAGAATATGGTACACATTTATTGTTAAATGAAAATAAAAGAAATTTATTACCTGTATATGGTACGGCAGCATGGTAGTTGTCAACACAAACCATAAAAACTGTGAATCTACAGATGCCAGTTGGGGTGACCCGAGCAACCAGTTTATGGTAAATTAATTTTCATTTCGAGACAGGGCCCAGGGGGGCTTTATTTACTGGGATGCCTTATATTTCACCCAGAAGGAAACCTGTAAGTAGGTCTTATTTTCAGAAGCTGTCTTATTTTGTGGGGGAAGCATGGTAGTAGCAAATTGAGAATGAGTCAAGGGGTCTTTAAGGAACTGGGCTGTCTGCAAGGAGAGATAGGAGATCATTTAAAGATGTGAATTCAGGACACGTTGCCACTGGAATGCGGGAGCAAGGCAAAGCCAGCATGGACCCTTGTTCCCACATCCTTTCTCAGATTTGATAGAGGCAAACAGAAGCAGATGACACTTGTCAGCATTTTGTTGTTCTACCAAATTGGAGCTGGGGCTATTAAATGTTTCCTGCTGAAAGTAGAGGTGCTCCAGCATCTAAATCCCCAATTTTCACACAAACAAATCCAAGGCTCTTAAGCGGTATCTTCTCCGCATGGATCTAAATTTCCAAAGCTGTAATCCAGTAGTTTGAGGTCACTTAAAAATGGTTTATAAATGTAGTCGAGGTTCAACATTCCGGAAGAGTTATTTCATTAGACACCTAAAACCCATCCTTAAATCCTCAAATCCTTTGCCAATCTCTCTTCTTTCCTTCTCTAGATCTTAGCTTCTTTGGAACAGGCCAGGGGTGTTCCGAAGTGATGCTCAGGAAAGCAGGGGAGGAGGTGTCCCCTTAGGTGATTCTGGTCAAATGAACCAGATGGTTGAATACACACTCTGAAATATGTTGTTACTTGAGTCCCGCAGTGCCAGGGAGCACCAGGGACACCCCAGCAGTGCTCATGAACTTCCAGAATCATGGGACAGGGCTTGTACACCCAGTGTTTAGTTGTGATGCTGAGACCAGGTGGTACCAGGAGCCAATTCATAGCAGATGCAGCAAGGGACATGCCTAAATACCTTTGTCAACTCCTTGCTGCCCCACGATTGGCTTCTTAAAGTGTGGGTTGAGGGACCAGTGCCCTAACACAGTAGGTAGTGCTTTTACCTTGTACACTGCTAATCTAGGTTTGAACCCTGATATCCCATATGGTTCCTCGCATCTGCCAGAAGTAATTTATGAGCACAGTGCTAGGAGTAATCCCTGAGCACTGCTGGATGTGGGGGTTACAAAATATTTTTAACCATTTTATTAAACTACCAGAATTCGCAGAACTATTAATTATATTTTTCATGCATACATCATTCCAATACCACCCCATCCCCAAAGTCTACTGTTTCCCTCACAAAAGTTATTCAACACCATGTGAGCTCAGTTCTAGAGACTAGATGCTCCAGTTTCCAGGAACTTCAGTCATTTGCTGTCCCTTTACTATAAGTTTCCTTATATCCCACACATTAAAAATATTTAAAAAAATCATTATAGGTGGGAAAGCCTACATACATATAGATGATTAAAGCTGAATTACTTGTCCCAGAGCAATACTAGTAAAGTGGGGAGGGCATTTGTCTTGCATGTTGCCAACCAGGGCTCAATCTCTGGTACCCTGTAAGCTCCCCTGAGCCTACCAGGAGTGAGCCTTGAGCACAGACAGTACAAGCAGTATGTCCTCAGCAACCCTGGTCTGACTCAAAACCCAAAAACCTTTTTAAAATAAAAAAATAAAGCTAAATGGAAATTCCACAAGTTTGTAAATCAATGATAAGTGGAGAAAATAATTTTTCAAAAACCACATCTTTCTATTTTTATAGGTATATAAATTTCAAGAATTAAGCATGAAAATTCTATGCTAATACGTTCTTAAATGAACATGAAATAGATGCATGCAACAATTACTCAGTTTAATAAAGAGGAGAATTAAGAACATTTTAAGGAAGAAACTGAATAGGCCCATAAAAGCATGAAAGTATGTTTTTCCCTGAAATGGAAATATAGGTTTTATGTTAGAAAATATTATATTAGAGATAATGCTAAAAGTAGCTGCATTAATAAGAAAATGATCATTATTAAGATCTCTAGAAATGCATACAATCACCTTGCTAGAGTTAAAATATTTTGTTGTATGATTTATGATTTAAAATCAGTAGATGGCTGGTCTGTATACCTATTTTCTATACTTACATATTATAAAAATTTATCAGGCAAAGATTGGTCACCAGTGGGAACAGTTTCAGAAATACTACCTAGAGCATTTCAACCTTCAGACATGAAAAATGGTCTTTTCTTCCTCTGTGACCATTTTTCTCCAATCCTCTTCCCTCTCTCTAGCTCACTGTTATGTAAAGAAACTACAACACTTGGGTGACATTTTTGTCCTCTCCTATTTCATATATATATAT
>PVKC010011734.1:0-24378 GCA_004027635.1 Crocidura indochinensis | reverse complement strand
AGTGGAAAGGGAGGAAGAAAGGAAGGAAGGAAACCCAATATACTTGTCACCTCTCTTGATACCTTGGACACCCTAGGACCAAAAATAGACTCACTATGCCTCACTAGCTGGTCAAGTCAAATGCAAGAAAATGGAACACAGCAAGGCAGGTTGTTTAAGGATACTGATATGTCATGAAGCATGTGGGTGTATGGAGAATGTGTGGCGGTAATGGACACTAGTCACCTGACAAGACCAGGAACAACTTCCTGTGAGCTCACAAGACACTCACACTTCATTTCACAAGTAAATGCTGAGGCAGTCTGCCCAGTTAAGATCCAGACTATGGGAAAAATCTGGCAGAAGTTCTGGTGTTTGAGTAGGGTCAGAGGAGACAGTTGAAGAGAAAGAAGGTCTTCCTTTTGCCAGGGCCTACCGCAGACAACCTCCAGAATATGCCACAGTGGCCCTAGTTACTGAAGACCATTCCTTTCTCTTCTTAAATGCCCATATGATGCCTCTCCTTACTGTCCCTTCTCTAAGTCCTACTGTTTTGTTGGTCTTCTGAGTCCTTCTCTGTCACTATTCACATATTCATCTTGGGGCACATATAGATTTCTAGTTCTCCTGGACTCATACAGTAATATATGCATGAGCTGCCTAAGACTTATATTTTCCCACTAAATACACCTGGTTTTTCCCAGGACCCACTCTTTCTCCCCTCATCCTTCCTCTCCTCTCCCAATCCAAAGATACTTTCCTAGCAAACTTTAGTCCCATCTGTTTCCTCAGAAGCCCTCTCTGGGCCCCACTGATTTTGGGTCACATCCAGCTATTTTCAGGACTAACTCATGTCAAAGGTTCATTCCTGGCAGGGCTCAGGCAATACCTGTGTTGGCTACAAGCAAGGCAAGTGCCTTACTTTCTATACTACCTATAGTATAGATATACTTTCTAGACTACCTCTCTGACCCAAGAAATTATTTTTTTCTGAGAATTCTCTCATTTACCTCTCACCTAAACCTATAAAGTAGGAATGAATGTTGTCTTTTTACAAAGGAGGAAAATCTTTAGAGGCTAAGCGAAAATCAAGGTTACCTAGTCAGAAATAATTGGTTCTAGGATCTGAACCTAGGTGATCTACCACCTCTTTAAAATTTAAGGGCCATGTCTCTCTGTCTACACTACAGAGTAGGTGCTTGATTCTCTTTATTGGCTTGTTTACTTGAAAGAGGAGAGATGGCTGGAGAACAAAAAGAGAATGGAGAAAGATCAGGAAAGGTAAGATCAGGGAGACTAAGCAAAGAAAGGGGAAAGAGTGAGGAAAAGATAGAGATATGGATGAGCCTCAAAGGAACAAGGCAGAAAGGCAATGAACAGGACTTCGAATATGGCAACAGCCTTACGCTGGAATGGCATTGAAGAGCAGCGAAGCCGTCTTGGTGGCCGAGTAACGAATATTGGGCTCCATATGCAGCAGGGATGGGATGTCAATTTTCATGGGAAAACCAGGGAGGTATCTATTCCCACTGCTGGGGAAGCACAAGGACAGAAACCAGTCAAAGAAACCAGCAGCTCCTTCCTTAGTTCTTTCCCTCACTCCTCCCCACTCCAATCCCTGAACCTCTCCTTATACCATGTCTCCCCTGAACCCCATCCCATCCCTACCAGTACCTCACGTCCTCCTCTAGTCAGATCCCTGGATGCACCCACCCTAGTCATTCTATAGCTAGTGCTTGAATTGTACCATACCTTCTTCCCAAAGCTAGGTCCTCACCTGTCTTCTTGGTCTTGACAAGGTATCGTTTTGGTCAAGGCAAATTTCTTGTCCGACTCCATTTCTGAAAAGCTGCTGACATCCACCATTCGAGGGAAACCATGAGCATAGATTTTCCAGCTTCCAAGAGAAAGAAGTCAGAAGTAATTGGTCATATTTACGTAAACAGAAACCTTAGCTTTACAAACAAAACGTTGAGATATTAATACAAGAGTATTAATATTTCATATTGTATTATATATTATGTGTAATATATATAATATTGAGAATTTTAGGTTCATTCTCATACACAGCTAGCACCCACCTGGCAGTATCTTAAAGAAACCTTAGTGGTTTTTTTGGTTGTTTATTTTGAGATTCCAGCCTTGATGCTTAGATATTATTCCTGACAACCTCAAGGGTCCATATGGGATGCTAGGATTAAATCAGAATAGGTGCTTGCAATATAATGTACTTATCCTCTGTACTATTGCCTCCAACTTGCAACCTTTACTTTTAAAGACATGGGTTCAAATTAAAACTTCCAGAATTGGGGGCTGAGGCAATAGCACAGTGGGTAGGGTGTTTGCCTTGCATACTGCTAACTCTGGCTCAATCTCCAGCATCCCGTATGATCCCCTCAGCCTGTCCAAAGTAATGTCTGAGCACAGAGCCAGGAGTAATCCCTGTTACCCAAATATGGCCCCAAAACAAAAATACTTTCAGAAATGGGCCCGGGAGATATCGTGGAGGTAAGGCGTTTGCGTTTCATGCAAAAGGTCATCAGTTTGAA
This sequence comes from Crocidura indochinensis, assembly GCA_004027635.1. Lineage (NCBI taxonomy): Eukaryota > Metazoa > Chordata > Mammalia > Eulipotyphla > Soricidae > Crocidura > Crocidura indochinensis. The sequence continues at coordinate 21,850 of PVKC010011734.1, read as the reverse complement.
TCCCGGTGCCCCATATGGTCCCCCGTGCCTGCCAGGAGCAATTTCTGAGCATGGAGCCAGGAGTAACCCCTGAGCACTGCCGGGTGTGACCCAAAAACCACGAAAAAAAAAAAAAGAAATGACCCAATATCTGAGTAGATGAGAAGGAATTGGAATTTTCTCCCAGAAGACACTGGTCTTCAGATCAGAGTATCATTTGTATCATTTGTCCACACTATTTATCCAAGGTTGTGGGCTAGAGCCATATAGTATAGTGGGGTAGGCTGTTTGTCTTGCATGTTTCCAAGCCAGATTCAATCCTTGGTACTAGTGTTATCCCCACTAGTGCTGTTTCTGATATTGGGTCACAAGAAAAACAATAGGTGTTGTTATAGATTTCTGGGTGGTATTGACGTAATTTTTTGTCTTGATATTGAGTCTGGATTCAGGGATAATATTAAATGAGTATCTTTAATAGTAATTGGACATTCAAGGTTGGAATTGGGGTCAGATTTTGTAACATTTTGATTAAGGCTCAGGTCAGAATAAAGACGGGGATGGACAGAAATCCAATTAGGCCATCCTCACCGATAACAATCTTGTCGTGCCTGGAGTTCTCGCTTCCGATGGTCCAGAAGAAGGGGAAGGGAATCCTGACAAATAGTTCTTGCTGTCAGGAATGAAAATAACCCATCAGTAAAGGGGCCAAACAGATTGTATAGGGTTTAAGGCATTTGCCTTGCACACAGACAACTCCAGCTTGATCCCTGCTACTATTAGACATGGTTTCCCATGGAGCAATCCCTGAACACAGAATCAGGAATAATCCCATGGGGCCAGAGAGATAGCACAGCGTTAGGGTGTTTGCTTTGCATGCAGCTGACCCAGGACGGACCCAGGTTCTATTCCCAGCATCACATATGGTCCCCCAAGCCTGCCAGGAGCGACTTCTGAGCGCAGAACCTGAAGGAACCCTGGAGCACCCCCAAAAGAACAACAAACAAACAAAAAACAAAAGGAATAAGCCCTGGGCACAACCAAGTGTGGCCCAAACCAAAATGATGGTGATAATAATAAATAAAAATCCATCGCAGGGGCCCGGGAGATAGCATGGAGGTAAGGCATTTGCCTTTCATGCAAAAGGTCATCGGTTCGAATCCTAGTGCCCCATATGGTCCCCCGTGCCTGCCAGGAGCAATTTCTGAGCATGGAGCCAGGAGTAACCCCTGAGCACTGCTGGGTGTGACCCAAAAACAAACAAACAAAAAAAATCCATCGTTTATGTCTCTTCAATTTACAACTCCTTCAGAAAACCTTCCCTGAACCTCCTCGCTCCTCTAGCAAAATAGATACACCATGTTCTTTATGACAAATATCGATAAAAGATATTCGGGATAGTCTCACCTCAAAGTTTTTTTGGTTTTTTTTTTTTTTTTTTTTTTTGGTTTTTGGGTCACACCCAGCAGTGCTCAGGGGTTACTCCTGGCTGTCTGCTCAGAAATAGCTCCTGGCAGGCACCGGGGACCATATGGGACACCAGGATTCGAACCAACCACCTTTGGTCCTGGATCGACTACTTGCAAGGCAAATGCCGCTGTGCTATCTCTCTGGGCCCTCACCTCAAAGTTTTAACAATCTTTCTTTTTCTGTGTGTGTGTGCCCTCCTATCCAAGACTATAAACTATCTGGGGTGGGCAGAAGCGAAAATGTCTTCACTTTCTCGGCTCCCCACATCTGATGTAGAGCCTGGCACTGGGCACATAACATGAATAAATAACTGAGATGCAAATACACTTTATGAAGTGATGTGCAGAGAGACCTAGTAGATGGGGAGAAAAAGACATAATTTTGTCTGTGAGCACCGTGAAAACATGTGCCTGTGTCTCTAATGTGGTAGAAAATGCTCAGCAAGACCGTACATGTCAGACTTAAGAGATGAGCTTCTTTCTGGCTTTTTCTCTTATCTACTTGGGAGCTTCAATTCTAGTTACCCCAATTTCATTCCTCTTCCTGGCATTCTGGGCTTTGGGAATCCCATTACACCAACACCACCTACACCACCCATAAATCCAGACAACGCTTTTTGTAAGTAAGACCCCTGCCTCTGATGTACCTGTCCCTGGCCGCAGCTCTACAGTACAGAACCCCTCAATCCACTGATAGCAGGGGAAGCGATAGTGGGATCCATCAGGGGTGGTGACACAAATCTGACTGCAGTACCAGGAGTCTTTTCGGAAGAAAGCAAACCGCTCCTTGTGTAGACGCAGCAGCAGGAGCTCCCCCAGCTCCTCAGAACAGCGCACCTTGTATTTTTGCACCTGCAAGGTCCAAGTCAACAGTGGGTGAGAGACCAGAAAAAAAATCCAGGGCCCTCGACTTGTGTTGTCTGGCATGTTTGCAAGTCCCAGCCAGCTCTATAAATCTCAACTGCGACTAATCTCCTAATCCCTGAGGTAGTTTTGGACAAATTAGAAGGTGCCCTTGCATGCCAGCAGAGGAAGCCAGGCCGCACTGCGTGTTCTGTGCTGGAGTTCTGCATTTCCCTAGAAAGTTTGGCACACGCAGACAGACCCGGAGGAGGCAACAGATGTGCCAGAGAAGAGACAATCAGTGGAGCTTCAGAAAAAGCCAAGAAGTGGTTGGCACAAGCCCACTTTCATTTGAGGGAGGAATTGGGGAGCAATAGGAGCTGAGTCCCTTCTTCTCCACCGTCCTGCCAGGACAGAGTCAGTCATGCCCTGATCAGAGAACTGAAGGATCTGAATGGACTGTCCACTGTCTCCTAAGTCCAGAGGCCTTGCTGCCCCTCATACTCACAGATCCTGGGGCGAAGTCCCGACCCAGGCGGTCCAGTGCTTGCTTGGGGCTCTCGCAGCATGTGCCCACCAAGGTGACAGAGATGTTGTCCATGGTGCCGGCCTTCAAGTAGGACCCGGTGGTCACGCACACACGGTACACGGCCATGTCTCGAGGACAGGTAGGGTGGCAGCGAGTAGGGAGCCCCAGGGCAGGGCAGGGCAGGGTCTTGGGGTGGCCTGGAGGGGGTGTCAAGGCAAGGGCAGGCTTTCTCTGGGATGCTGGGGGGGGGCCTCTTTGTCTGTCTGTCTGTCCCTGTCTGTCTCTATTTGTCTCTTTGTCTCTGTCTCTCTATCTGTTCCTGCCTGTTGTTTCTGTCTATCTGTCCCTTTGTCTGTCTCTGCCTGTTCCTCTGTCTCTGTCCCTCTCTCTGTCTCTCTGCCCCTCTAACTGTCCCTTTGTCTCTACCTGTCCTTCTGTCTGTCTTTGTTTCTCTGTCTCTGTCTGCCTGTCTGTTCCTCTGTCTGTCTCTCTGTCTCTGTCTGTCTGTCTCTCTGACTGTCTGTCCCTTTGTCTCTGTCTGCCTGTCCCTCTGTCTCTCTGTCTCTGTCTGTCTCTCTGACTGTCTGTCCCTTTGTCTCTGTCTCTCTGTCTGTCTCTCTGTCCCTGTCTGTCTATCTGTCCCTCTGACTGTCTCTGTCTGTCTGTCTCTCTGTCTCTCTCTGTCCCTGTCTGTTTCTCTGTCTGTCCCTGTCTGTCTCTCTGTCTCTGTCCCTGTCTGTCTCTCTGTCTCTGTCTCCTTCTCCGTCTCTCTCCTCGGTCCCGGCTGACTGGAGGCTCCCCATCCCGCCCACAGGCGTCTGCTGGCCTCTGCCACAGCCGGTCCCTCAGGCTGCCCGCCCAGATGCTCGCCCAGATGTGTGTGTCAGGGAATTGGGCGACTCAGACAGGGGAGGGACCCGGCCCTGGATCCGAGCTGAGGAGAACAGGTGGTGCCTGAGTGGAGGGGACACTTGCTCAGGAGGCCCCTGGCCCACCTGCTCCCCAAGTCCCCCTCAGGGAGAAGGGGACACCGCTGGACAGCCACATTCCTGCTCCGGAGTGAGTCAAGCAGGAGGGACAGTCCTGTCCCAGGGCTGAGGAAGAAGCCACCTGACCATTGTGTGTGGAGGGTGAGGAGACTCTCCTTCCCCTCTACACACACACACACACACACACACACACACACACACACACACACACACACACACTCTCTCTCTCTCTCTCTCTCTCTCTCTCTCTCTCTCTCACACACACGCACTCACACACACACTCTCACACACACACACACACACACACACACACACACACACGAGCTCAAGGTCCAGTCAGGCCTGACAGGGAAACCCCTCCAACCAGGGAACCAAGAGTCCCACAGCAGCCCTCAGAGAGACAGACAGACAGACAGAGAGATGAGACAGAGACAGAGAGATGAGACAGAGAGAGACAAAGAGATGAGCGAGAGACACAGAGAGATGAGAGAGACAGATGAGGGAGACAGAGAGACAGAGATGAGAGAGATATGAGACAGAGAAGATGAGAGAGAGACAGAGAGATGAGAGAGAGATGAAAGAGACAGAGAGATGAGAGAGACACAGAGAGAGACACAGAGAGAGATACAGAAAGAGACAGAGAGAGGGGGAGAAGGGGAGAGAGACACAGAGACAGAAAGAGGGAGAGACAGAAGAGACAGAGAGAGATGAGACAGAGATGAGAGAGAGACAGAGAGAGATGAGAGAGACAGAGATGAGAGAGAGACAGAGAGAGATGAGAGAGAGACAGAGAGAGAAACAGAGAGACAGAGAGGCAGAGAGGCAGAGAGAGAGAGAGATGAGAGAGAGACAGACGGAAAAAGGCAGAGAGAGGAGAGACAGAGAGAGAAACAGAGAGACAGACAGACAGACAGAGGCAGAGAAACAGAGAGAGACAGAGAGAGGAGAAAGAGAGGAGAGAGAAACAGAGAGAGACAGAGAGAGACAGAGAGAGAGAGAGAGAGGGACAGAGAGAGACAGAGAGACAGAGAGACAGAGAGACAGAGAACCAGGCCCTGACAGGCTCTGACAGGCCCTGACAGGCCCTATGGCGCAGGCGCAGCTCCTTTGAAGCGCCTCTTGTAAAATCTGAGGAGGCCATACGCAAAGAGCCCGGATAGCTCAGTCGGCAGAGCATCAGACTTTTAATCTGAGGGTCCAGGGTTCAAGTCCCTGTTCGGGCGGATAAGTTTTCTTCGGGACTTTTCTTGTTCATTTAGAAATTGCTTTTCTTTTATTGTTTTATTTCATTTTATTTTAATTTTAATTATTTTTATTTATTTTATTTTATTGTTTTGTTTTTATTTTATTTTTTATTTCAATTTAATTTAAGTTTTTATTTCAATTTAATTTAAGTTTTCATTTTATTTTATTTATTATCTTTATTTTTATGTATTCTATTTTATTTTTTAACTGCAATCACAGTGCTCAAAGACACAAAAAAATGAAAACTCAATCTTCAGTCCATTTTCTCTTTTCTTTCTTCTTTCTCTTCTTCCCCTTCCTCCTCTTCTTTCTCTTCTTTTTTATTTCTTTCTCCTCCTATTCTTCATTTTCTTCTTCTTCCCCTTCTTCACTTTTGGGGAACTTTAAAAGCATCTAAACTTACTGTTTTCTGGTTGCAAACCTTGCTTATTTTCTTTTCCACAAGACAAAGAGAAGGGAAGTTCCTAAATAGTTTTACTCACTGGTTTTGGAAAGAAACTACTCCTAAATGCTTAAATATTAAAAAAAAATAATGATTATATATATGTATATATATGTGTGTGTGTGTAGTTTTACTTACTGGTTTTGGAAAGAAACTGCTCCTAAATTCTTAAATATTAATATATATTAATACATTTTTCTTCATTTTTTATATTTATTTTTTTCTGAGATATCTCAGAAAAAATAAATAAAAGAAATAAATAAAAATATCTCAGAGCAAGATCCTAGATGCAAATTGAAGTTTTCTATCTTAAATAGCAAACAGAAATGGGGAGAAATGAAGGAAATGACATTTTCTTGGACTCAGGATCCAGTGTTGAGAAGCAATCAGGCTTTGGAAGTTGTTAAAATTTGGGGGGTACTGTCATACTTTTTTTGTATTTTTTAGTTAATAATGTAGTTTCTGAGTCATCCCATGTGTGGAGAAGACAATGTCATACATGTAGCATGATGCAGATATGATTTGAAGAGGATGGTGCAGGCCTCAAAAGCATCCTTGGGCCTAGTGTTTGCTCAGAGATAGGGCCTGCTAGAGAAGACACAGACTGAGCACCCCAACAATGTCTGTGATCTCAGAGGCAGCAACTCACAGTGAGGTTCCATGGTGTAATGGTTAGCACTCTGGACTCTGAATCCAGCGATCCGAGTTCAAATCTCGGTGGAACCTTAGAGTTTTCATCATTTTCTTGCAAAGACAAAACTAGGATTTTTGCAAAAGACAGAACTAAGATTTCATGCAATTTTGCAGAATGAGCAACTGGGACTGAATTAACCACCCACAAGAAATCACTAAAACAAATTATTGGAGATGAGATTATTTTTTTTCCACCTTTGAAGGCTGGGGGGAAAAACTCATGCCTGGCAGCGGTGGGATTCGAACCCACGCCTCCGGAGAGACTGGAGCCTAAATCCAGCGCCTTAGACCGCTCGGCCACGCTACCTACGCTGGGAGGCGGCGGCCCCGTAGTCTTCCTAAGAGACTGGAAGGTAGAAGTGGGGCTGCAGAGGGGACACCCCAAGACCAGAACACCAGTCAAAGAAACCCCAGGCAAGGGCAACACAACAAATTGACTTGCACATGAAGGGGATAGGCCCACCTCTAAAGTGGGGTGCAAAAGATAATAAAAGAAATAAAGTGGGGTGCAAAAATGAATCAATAAAAAATAAAGTGGATTGCAAACTAAATTACAAATAAAGTGAGGTGCAAAATAAATTTAAAAGTAAAGTGCAAAAATAAATAAATAAGAGGGGTGAGATAAAATAAAGTGGGTGCATAAAGACATAAATAATAAAGTGGGGTGTAAATGAATGCAAATAAAGTGGGGTGCAAATAAATTAATAAGTCAAGTGGGGTGCAAAATGAATCAGTGAAAATAAGGTGGGGTGCAAAGTAAATGAAAAATAAATCGAGGTGCAAAATAAATTAAAAATAAAGTGGGAAGGGGAGGGATGAGGAAAAAACAAAAGTGGGGTGCATAAATAAGTATAAGTCAATAATAAAGTGGGGTGTGAAGTGAATAAATAAAAATAAAGTGGGACTCAGAAATAAATTAATAAAGTGGGTGCAAATGAATCAATAAAAAGAAAGTGGGTGCAAAAATAAATAAATAAATAAAATTAAAGTGGGGTGCATACATAAGTAAATAATAAAGTGGGGTGCAGAGATAAATAAAAAATAAAGTGGGTGCAAAATAAATGAAAAGTGGGGTGCAAAATAAATAAAAAGTGGGGTGCAAGATAAATTAAGGTGGGTGCAAAATAAATAAATAAGGTGGGGTGCAAGATAAATAAAAGGGGGTGTAAAATAAATGAAAAATGGGGTGCAAAAATAAATGCATAAGTAAAAATTAAAGTGGGGTGCGCCTGAGTTGAAAGCACCCCGAAGAAAGTAACCAGTGGGTCTATACTATATAGCTTAACAATTCAGTTTTATTCTCTGCGCCTTATTTTTTTTTCTCCTCACCGGAAGTCCCGCCCCGCGTGCGCTTCCGCCTTCGGTCACATGACTTCGAACGCCATGGCCACTTCCTTCTCCTTTTCCCTAGCCGCTCCTCGTCCTCGTAACCCGTGAACGCGCCGCCGCCCCACCAGGTGGCTCTGTGGCGCAATGGATAGCGCATTGGACTTCTAGAGACGAGAGAGCGATTCAAAGGTTGTGGGTTCGAATCCCACCAGAGTCGGTTTTAGTACATTGCAGGATAGTTTTGGTTTTTTGATTTCCCCTTATTTTTTTGACCAGATTTTCTTCCTTTTATTGTTTTGTTTTTGATTTTTGATTTTTCATGTTTTTCCTTTTATTGTTTTGATTTTTCTTTTATATTGTTAATTATTAATACTATGAATATATTTGATTATGTTATTGTCTTTATATTATTAAAAAGATTCATTCATTCTTTCAAACCCAAGATTTTATATTTTTTTCCTTTCTACTTTTCCCCCAAATTCTGCCTGTGTGGCCTATGCAGAAACAACCACTGCCACATACACACACCCTTTTTTTTTTATTGTATTTTATTTAAAGATCTCTTATCTTTATTCATTTTTTTAGAATCTCTTTCAAATAAAAAAAAAAGAGAGAGAGCTTGCTAAGAAAATCAAAATAAAAAAAACTTCTGAGATTGTACGAATGCCTTTATTGGAGACACAATCATTGGCACAGATTTCCTTGCTATAGGAGAGCTTTTTCTCTTCTGTCTTCCTTTCTTTCCCAGGTGCTGTTTGGAAAGTGTTTCTAAGTTTCTCAACCACTTTTGCTTTCCCTCATCTTGAAATAAACCTCATGATGCCCAACTATGGGGAGCCTCTTTCTTCCCATAAGAAATCAAAATAAAATAATGACAAGATACGCATGACACTCAACTATGGGATGCCTTTTTCTTTCCATAAGAAATTAAAATCAAAAAATGACAAGACACCCAAGATGCCCAACTATGGGATGCCTTTTTCTTCCCATAAGAAATCAAAATTAGGGGCCGGGCGGTGGTGCTGAAGGTAAGGTGCCTGCCTTACCGCGCTAGCCTTGGACGGACCGCGGTTCGATCCCCCGTGCCCCATATGGTCCCCCAGGCCAGGGCCGACTTCTGAGCACATAGCCAGGAGTAACCCCTGAGCGTCACTGGGTGTGACCCCCCCCAAAAGAAAAAAAAAAAAAAATAAAGAAATCAAAATTAAAAAATGACAAGACACCCACGATGCCCAACTATGGGATGCCTTTTTCTCCCCAAAAGAAATCAAAATTAAATAATGACAAGACACACATGATGCCCAACTCTGGGATGCCTTTTCTTCCCATAATAAATCAAAATCAAAACTCCTTCCTTCTTAGCTGATCCACTTGGAAACATCTTGAAAGCTTCCCACTTCCAGGATTAGACTATTTTTAATGGTATTAGACTATTATTAATTGCCTGATAATATTAATTAATTAATGTTAATGAATAATAGTCTTTGCTGTGAGTTCTCTTACTTACCTGGTTGCCCCCCCTAAAGGCAGAGAGGTTGGGGGGAAGAGCAGCAAGGCTTTGGGGGTGCATTGGGAGTCAGGGGAAGAGGGAAGAGCGGAAGAGGCAGAAGTCAAGAGAGAAAGGCCAGCCGGGCTGTGGCCTACTTGGGGCCACTTGGGGGGACACAAGGGGCTTTGAGAAACACTTTATTCCTTGCTCTAGGGAGGATCGTGGGGGGAATTGGGGTTCAGAAACAGGGCTGGGCCTACTAGTAGGCTTCAGGCCTACTACTAGGCCTGGCCCAGGGAGACAGGGACAGGGCCAGGGACTGATCAGGAGAAATATATATTTATATAGATACTCTCAAATAGAACCACATCTCACCCATGCGCCGCACCCACGCGCCCCAGGCTCCCCTTGCCCCCGATCGCCCCCCAAAACTCAGGGCCACGGTCTCCAGAAGGCGGGCTGCGGTGGTGGTGGTGGTGGTGGTGGAGGCGGTGGAGGTGGTGGCATGGCAGCCTTGTCTGGGACCAGCAGTCCGGGGAGAGGGGCCGCCTGGGCCTGGCGATCGCCGGCTCCGGGGGAGCAGGGGGACAATTTCGGGGAGCAGGAGCAGGAGAAGAGGGGGCTCGGGGCTGTGGGGTCCAGGGGCCGCCGGGACTTGGGGTGCAGGTATCCCTGCAGCGCTGACAGAAGCTGGGCTCGGGTAGCCGGGCTGGCATCGTGGGCGAAGGCTGCCAGGCGGAGCAGACACTCTCGGAAGCCGGACAGGTAGCAGCTGGCCAGGGTCTCAGCGTCCGGGGCTGGGGATCGGGGCAGCCCTGGAGGACGAAACAGCGATCGGGACAGGGCAGGGGCCAGGGAGAGGGAGGACGGACAGACAGGTGGACAGACAGACAGATGGACGGGATGACAGACAGGAGGACAGGCAGGCAGATAGACAGACAGGTGTATAGACAGACAGATGGACAGGCAGACAGATGGTCAGACAGGCAGGTGGACAGACAGATGAACAGGCAGGCAGGCAGGCAGAAGACAGGCAGACAGACAGACAGGCGGGCAGAAGACAAGCGGACAGGCAGGCAGACAGATGACAGGCAGACAGACAGGCAGACAGGCAGGCAGAAGACAGGAGGACAGGCAGGCAGGCAGGCAGACAGATGGACGGACAGACATGCAAGTGGACAGACAGGCAGATAGACAGGAGGACAGACAGGCAGGGGACAGACAGAAAGATAGGTAGGCAGACAGACAGACAGGGGACAGACAGGCAAACAGATAGGCAAACAGGAGGACAGACAGGTGGACAGACAGGAGGAGAGACAGACAGGTGGACAGAAAGATAGACAAATGGACAGATAGGCAGGTGGACAGACAGGCGGACAGGCAGGCAGGCAGACAGGAGGGCAGATAGGCAGGTGGACAGAAGATAGGCGAACAGGAGGACAGGCAGACAGATAGACAGACAGACAGGAGGGCAGACAGAAGACAGGCAGATAGAGGGACAGACAGGAGGAGAGGCAGGCAGACAAAAGACAGACAGGAGGGCAGACAGGCAGGTAGGCAGAAGACAGATGGACAGACAGGCAAACAGGACAGACAGGTAGACAGGCATACAGACAGACAGACAGGAGGACAGATAGGTGGACAGGCAGGCAGGCAGACAGACAGACAGGAGGACAAGCAGGCAGGCAGAAGACAGGCAGACAGGCAGGCAGACAACCAAACAGAAGACAGATAGGTGGACAGACAGGTGGCAGGCAGGCAGATAGACGGACAAACAGGTAGGCAGGAGGACAGACAGGCAGACAGAGGGGAGAGAAGGAGGGAGACATAGAGACGGCCTGTTATTAAAGCCCGGCCTTAGGAGCAAGGCCCAACCTCTCCCATCCTTACACCCGGACACGGCAAGCCCCCCTCGGCCACCCTGTCACTGTACCGGGGGGCTCCACCCGGCTTCTCTCCCGCAGGTAGCCCACGGCGAATTCCAGGATCTCCGCTTTCTCCAGCTTCGGGTTCCGGAGGTTCTACATACAGGTAGGTAGGCAGGCAGGCAGGGCGCAGAAAAGACAGAAAAAGGGGTGGGGAGAAATGGGGAAAGTGGCTGGGGGAAGAAGGGAAGAAGGGAAAAAGGGAGCGGGAACTGGGGGTGCCCCCCCATCACAATCGCGCGCGATCTGACTGCAAAATGGGGTGACAGATGATCCAGCTAGCTAAAGTCTCGAGGTCAGGCCTGGGCCCACCCTGAGATGAAAACTTGCTGGCCAACCCGAGGGGGTGGAGTCGATCCCAGAGCTGCAGGAGGAGGAATGGGACCGAACCCCCCACAAATCTCCGTAGCTAGATGGACAGGAAGAGGAATATTGATTCATTGATTAACCACCCTCTGAGCACTGTTTCTGGGGAGACCCAGCCAGGGGAACAAGGGAGAAAGAGTCAGAGACTGAAATTGACCAGCCCTAGGGCCGAAATTAACCAGCCTTCAGCCATCAAACTGAAATCAACCAGCTCTGGGTCTGAAATTAACCAGACGTCAAACTGAAATTAACCAGACGTCAAACTGAAATTGACCAGCCTTGAGTCTGAAATTGACCAGCCCTGGGACTGAAGCACTGAAATTAACCAGCCCTGATGCTGAAATTGACCAGCTCTCGGATTGATATTAACCAGCCCTGGAGCTGAAATTAACCAGCCTTCCACCCTCAAACTGAAATCAACCAGCTCTGAGGTTGAAATTAACCAGCCCTGAAACTGAAATTAAACAAGCACTGGAGCTAAAATTGCCCAGACTGAAATCTACTAGCTCTCCGCTGAAATTAACCAGCCTTTGGGCTGATATTAACCAACTCTGGGGCTGAAATTGACCAGCTGAATGAAATTAACTAGCCCTAGAGCTGAAATTGATCAGCCCTCGGATTGAAATTGAACCAGCCCTGGAGCTGAAATTGACCAACCATCAAACTGAAATTAACCAGCCCTCAAACTGAAGGATAGAAATTGCCCAGCCCGGGACTGAAATTGACCAGCCTTCAGGTTGAAATTGGCCAGCTGATTGAAATTAACTAGCCCTAGGTCTGAAATTAACCAACTCTGATGCTGAAATTGACCAACCCTGAGGCTGAAATTAACAAGTCCTGGGTTGAAATCGACTAGCCTTCAGCCCACGCATTGAAATTAACCAGTTCTCAGTTGAAATTAACCAGCCTTTGGGCTGAAACTGACCAGCCTTCAAGACTGAAATTAACCAGCCCTCGGACTGAAATTGACTAGTCTTCAGGTTGAAATTGACCAGCTGACTGAAATTAACTAGCCCTGGGTCTGAAATTAACCAACTCTGATGCTGAAATTGACCAGCCCTGAGGCTGAAATTAAACCGCTTTGGGACTGAAATTAACTAGCCTTCGGGTTGAAATTGACTAGCTTTCAGCCCCTGAAATTGACCAGTTCTCAGCTGAAATTAACCAGCCAATGGGCAGAAACTGACAAGCCTTCTGGTTGAAATTGACCAGCTGTCAAACTGATATTAACTAGCCCTGGGACTGAAATTAACCAGACCTGAGACTGAAATGGACAATCCGGAAATTTACAAACCCCAGAGGTGTCAAGGAATTTGGCATTCTGATAACAAGGGGGGATTCTAGAATCTAGGGTGGGATCCACCTGGAATCCGGGTGCCCTATAGCGCCGGATCGTCACTCAGCACTCCATCCCCACCCCCACCCCACCCCAGGAGGAAGCCCTGGCACTGAAGGATGGGTTGCCTGTGGGGAAATGGGGGTTCCCCTGGCAGGCAGAAGGACTGACCTGGTCCCGGGTCCGCTCCAGCAGCAGCAGCCTCAGCTCTTCCAGGCTGCGATTGATGCGGTCCCGGCGCCGCTTCTCTACGAGCGGCTTCAGCATCTGCGACCGGCAGGAAAAGGGAGAAGAGCGGGCCGACCCGACCGAAACTCAGCGCCGTCGAGCCAGCCGGGGTCCGGATCCCGTCGCTGGGGACAGTCCCATCTTCGCCCCCTTGCCCCGAGATCCTCCATACTAGCACCCCAAGACCTGATCCGGGCGATCCCCACCCCTCTGGCATCCCATCTTCGCTCCTCCTCCCTCCCGAATGACAGACAAGACAAGAAACCCATCGGGTCCCCAATCTAGAGCTCGCCTCCTCTGTCTGTGATGTCCTCCCTCCTCCTCCCTCTCGGGGTCTGTCCCTCCTTCCAGCCTTCTTCTCTTTCTACGTCTCGATCTCGATCGCAGCTTCTCTCTGTCTCAGTGGAGAACTCTGGGGATCAGACACGTGGGCCACACGGCGCTCCCCCCGTTAGAGGCCCTGAGTGCAGAAAGAGAGATCACCTGGGGCCACAGCCACCCACCGCCTCCTCTAACGGGGTCTATCTGGGCGATCATCCTCCCAATCCCCGGACTCAGAAGTCTCTGCTGAACCTCTGGGCCTTGCAATCAACCTTGCACTCAGGATCCCTCTCTAAGAGCCCCCTGAAAACTCACTACTCCTTAGTGGTGGTTCCCCCAAGTTTTGGTTGGTTGCTTGCTTGCTTTGGCTTGACCCTCCTCCCTTAGTTCTGTGTTTTTCTGGATTTTTTTCTTTCTTTTTTTTAAAGATGAAGGAGAAGGGAGAAAAAGGACATGAAAGGCAGGAATGAAGAAGGGGAAAAGGGAGGAAACTTAGGAAGTAAGGAAGAAAAGAAAATTAAGGAAGGAGAGAAGGAAAAGGGGATGGAAGGAGGGAGGGAAGGAAAGAAAGGAGAAAGAAGGAAGGAAGCCGGAAGGAAGCAGAGAGAATCTAGATTTTTTTTAACTCAAACTCCACACCCCCTTCACTCTGATCAGGCAGCAAGGCCCCAATTTTTAAAACCTCAGGTCCCAGACCTCTGCTTCTGCTGCCCATCTAGGTCCTTCTCTGACTGTATTTCTTTTTTATCTCTTTACACCTTCCACCCCAGTTTCTGGCTCCTAGGCCCTCTCCCCTTCAGTCCTGCCTCTTCCCTGATCCATGATCTCAGGCCCCAGCTAGACCCACTGTGGCCCTGAGTTGGCCAGATGATGTTCCCTCTCCTCCTACCTCTCACCTTTGGGCCTTCCCTATTCTGGGCTGGATCCCGGGTAACCATCGGCTCCTCCTGACCCCGGTATGGACTAGTCCCTGCTTTTCCAAGTCGCTTTATAGCCCAGGAGCTCCAGGATGGGGCTGGGAGGGTTGGAATTAGGGGTGGGGGCTTCACAGGGAGTCCCTGAGGCCCAGGCACGAGGCTCCCGGAAAGGGGAGGAACGAAAGGGGGAGGAGAAGCAACAACCCAGTTGTTGGGAGTGTGGGAAATGAGGGGCTTTTGCAGACCAGGCTGGTTTTAGGACCATAAGGCTGTATAATGAGATGGAGCCTCACTGAAGGTGGGGGTTCTTAGGGTGAGAGAGAATTGGAGAGACTAGGAGACAAAACTTGGAAAGACTGTTCTGAAATCTCCAAAATTCATAGTCTCAGGGCTGGAGAGATAGCATAGTGGCAGGTCCTGAGTCGGCCCTTATCTCTCTACCCCCCTGAAATGTTTATTCATAATAAAGTATTTAAGCACCGTGGTTAAAAAATTGTTCATATTTAAGTTTCAACCACAAAATGTACACCATCCTTCACCAGTACATTTCTCACCACCAATGTCCCAGGTTCCCCTCCCATCTACCCACAAAATGATTTTATTTTATTCAATTGTCCTAATATCTGGTGGTCATCATGATCTCTAGTCCTTTCTGAGTGAGATGTTTACTACAAACCCAGCATCTAGTGGAAAAAAACCATGTGTTATCACATAGCTACTAAAGAAATGATTTCTGAGCACAGAGCCTGAAGTGACCCCAGAGTGCCACTGGTGTGGCTCACAAACCAGAAAGAAAAAATGAAAAAAAAAATAGATTGAGGGACCAGAGAGATCTCATGGAGGTAGGGCATTTGCCTTACATTGCAGAAGGAAGATGGTTGGAATTCCGCATCCCATAGGGTCCCTGGAGCTTGCCAGGAGCGATTTCTTTTTTTTTTTTTTTCCTTTTTTGGGCCACACCCGTTGACGCTCAGGGGTCACTCCTGGCTATTCGCTCAGAAGTCGCTCCTGGCAGGCACGGGGGACCATATGGGGAACCGGGGGAATGGAACCGCGGTCTGTCCTAGGCTAGCGCAGGCACCTTACCTCCAGCGCCACCGCCCGGCCCCTGCCAGGAGCGATTTCTGAGCATAGAGCCAGGAGAAACCCCTGAGTGCTGCCAGGTGTGACCCAAAAACCAAAAGAAAAGAGAAGAAGGGGCCCGGGAGATAGCATGGGGGTAAGGCCTTTGCCTTTCATGCAAAAGGTCATCAGTTTGAATCCCGGTGCCCCATATGGTCCCCCGTGCCTGCCAGGAGCAATTTCTGAGCATGGAGCCAGGAGTAACCCCTGAGCACTGCCGGGTGTGACCCAAAAACCAAAAAAAAAAAAAAAAGAGAAGAAATAGATTGAAGTAGGCACTGGGGTACAGGCCTCCCTGGTAAGCCTCAAAGAAAAGACAGCAAGGTTTTCAAACATGGATAGGAAAAAGAGATTATTCTACAAATAATTGTTTAATTCAAAAAAGAATTATTAGGGGCCGGAGTGGTGGCGCAAAGCAGTAAGGAGTCTGCCATGCTGACACTAGACTAGGCGTCCCATATGGTCCCCCAAGCCAGGAGCTATTTCTGAGTGCATAGCCAGGTGTGACTTCTGAGTGTCAGTGGGTGTGACCCCCCCAATCCAAGTATGATCCTTTTTGTTTTTCCTCCAGAAGACCTCTCCAGACTAGATGGGAGCAGGAAGTAATATGTTCCTAAAAGGCCAAAAGAGAAAATGGACAACAAAAACATACAAAGTAGAATTACTATCCACTTCTATGAGTACAGCCCTTTATGGAATGATGGATAAACTACTCCACTCAAGATGCCTGAAAAAGTAAAATCAAGATGTCAAAGATATCAGAGCTGTAGTAAGAGGGTCAGAGCGATAGTACAGCTGGCAGAGCGCTTGCCTTGCTTGTGGCCCACCTGGGTTGGATCCTGGTTACCCATATGGTTCCCCAAGTCTGCCAAGAGTAATTACTGGGTGCAAAGCCAGGAGTAACTTGAGCATAGCCAGGTATGGCCAAAAAAATATTTAATTAAATAAAATAAAATAGGGGCTGGAGAGAGAGCACAGCAGTAGGGCATTGGCCTTGCACTCAGCCCAGCCAGGAGGGATGGTGGTTCAAATCCCGGAATCCCATATGGTTCCCTGAGCCTCCCAGAAGCGATTTCTAAGTGCAGAGCCAGGAGTAATCCCTGAGCATCACTGGATGTAGCCCAAAAACCAAATAAATAAGTAAATAAATAAAATAACCATGACTGCAAATCAATGTTTTAATAAAAAAGAGAAAGAAAAAGACGTAGCCAAAGGTTCTAAGCTCTAGTACTGGGCATTTGCCTTGAACACAGCCAATCGAACCCAGGTTTGATCCCAGGCATCCCATAACATCCCCTGAACCCACAAGCAGTAATTCCTGAGTGTGACCAATACCAGGTGTGGCCCAAAACTCTAACAGGGGTCTGAGGGAGATTTAATGGGCTAGTCAGTGTGAGGGGCACTTCAGACAAGGAGGCAAACTGAGTTGCAAAATGGTTGGGTCAGAAATGGGAAGAAGGAATCTGCACCATGCTGGTGTCCTCTGAGTCTCAGGGGGTTGCTGCTTCTGTCTGTGTGTTTGGAGCCTGCCTTGCAAACCCTGAGCCCAGAGTGGCCTGAACCTTGGGGAAGCTGCTTCCATTTGGGATCCGAGGGTCCCAGCACCCCATTCCCTCTACCTGGGCCAAATGGAAGCCAGATGTGTGGCCCTGGTCTCCCCCACTAGCCCCCCTCCTTGGGAACCTGTGCTTGGGCTGAGTTTTTCTCACCTGCACTTGAGGCTTGGGGCACAGGGCTATTAGCACCTGGGTGTGGGTCCACCCCCCAGCCATATGGGGCAATTTTATGGCCTGACTGCCGGATCCTGGTGGGAGAAAGGATGGGAGGGGGGCCTCCACACACTTCAACCCTGGCGCCACTCCTGACTCCTTTGCCTAGTCTCTGACCTTACACTGACCAGAAGCATAAGTCCATGCAAGGTTCCATTGTTTGCATGAGTGGTTCAATGGAAAAGCTCTTTCCTTCAGGGGACACTGGGTTTGGTTCCCAGTCAAAGCATTCTTTGACATCCTACCCACCTCACACATACACACATAAACACACACACACACACACACACACACACACACACACACACACGAGCCTCCAAATGGATCAGTTTATTTTTTTAATATTATTTATTTATATTTATTGATTGTTTTTTAGGTCACACACAGCTCAGGGGTTACTCCTGGCTCTCTGCACTCAGAAATTGCCCCTGGCAGACTGGGGGACCCTATGGGATGCTGGGAATCAAACTGGATCCCTCCCTGGTCAGCTGCATGCAAGGTAAACACCCTACCACTGTGCTATTCTCCAGCCCCAGGGATCAGTTTAATAGTGCTTTTTCATCATTTTTAAACTGACTCCTTCCTTACATTGCAGACACATGGTTTATTCTGGTTCCAACACTTATGTTTTAGGTGTATATTGTCACTACACCATACCAACCACAAAAGGCCCAGTATTTTCATATTTTAGGATTAAAATAAACAAAGACCCAACATTCCTATACCACTGTCTTTAGGTCTCTAGTCTTTAGAAAATACTATTATCAAACATTTCTATGATTCTCCCAGAGTTTGAGCCTGGTTCCAAGTCTCACATTCTCAAGCCCAGTGTGAGTCCCACCACCCTCCTTTCTGCCACCTCCTCTAGCTCCTCTAGGCTCCACCCTGGGGGTTTGGACAGGATCTCCATGTCTGCCCCCAGGAGTCCTGGGCCACCCTCAGGGGTGAGATCTCTCCTCCCTCCTTTCTCTTTCTATTTCTCTTCTTTCCTTCCTTCCTTCCCTCTGTCTCCCTTTCAGTCCCCCCTCTCCTTTCACTCTCTCTGTCTCTATTTCTGTGTCTTTGTCTGTCTGTCTCTGTCTCTCTGTCTTATCTCTGTCTCTGTCTCTCCTCCTAAGTCTTATTCTTCTTTCCATTTTTCCATCTCTATCTCTCTTGTTTTCTGCTCTCCCCAAGGCACATCTTCTACTCAATTCACATAAAATCTCCTTTTCTCCTCTCTAGGCCCTTTCTCTCTCTCTCCTCTCTCTCTCTCTCTCTCTCTCTCTCTCTCTCTCTCTCTCTCTTACTCTCTCTCTCTCTCTCCTTCCTCTCTCTCTCTTACTCTAAAATCCTGCGCTCCCACGCTCCAGCCATCCCTAAGAAGCTTGCTCACACCTCCAGGTTCCTACCACCTCCTGCCACCCCTTCCCACCCTTTGATCCCGCACGCGTTGGTCAGCAGGTGGGCCCACCACCAGCTGCAGGTCACTCACTGGCCCGGGCCTGGGCGGAGCTGGGGTGAGGGTTTCCCTCTAGCTGCTCAGCTTTGAGCTGACCTCTTCCTTTCAGGGCTTCTGGATTTCAGGGGCCAGGGTGTGGAGAAATCTGTGTCTGGTCTGATTTGAATTTTGTTGTGTTTGTTTTTTAATGATTTCACAGCTAGGGTAAATTAATAATCCTTCTTAGAGGTTGACCATCTTATTTTATTTTATTTTTGTTTTGGGGGCCACACCCAGTGATGCTCAGAAGTTACTCCTGGCTCTGCGTTCAGAAATCGTTCCTGGAACCCATATGGGACACCAGGGATCGAACTAGGTCATGTCCTGATCGGCCATGTGCAAGGCAAAAGCCCTACCACTGTGGTATAGCTCTGGACCCCTGATTTGAATTTTGTTCTTTTTTTTTTTTTTTTTTTTTTAGTGAAAATCAAAATGCTCGAATTGGTTTTGTAATAAGAGAAAACATACCAACCTTTGAAATTCACAGTATCCTGCATCACCAGATAGTTTGATAAAGTACGATCTTGTGATATAATCTTTGTTTTTGTATTAGCAGTATCATTGTTAGAATGATTGGAATTTTGGTCTCTGGAACTTGCCTGTGTTGAAGAAGTTAAATGACTTTAGAGACTGGGAATAGAGCTCTTCCCAACCCGAAGCCATGATCACGGATGGTACCTGAGCAGGTATAAGACATTACACCATGGAGAAGTTTTTCAGCCAACCCTCATGGCCTCCCATGGCATCTCCCTTGGTGCCAAGTATTTTGACTGGGTTATCCTGAAGCTTCCTTTTGTTTTGTTTTGTTTTTTCTTTTGTTGAAGATTATTTATAGATAGAAAATAACCACAAGGAGTCAAAGCGATGGCGCCTCAGTAGGGCTTTTGCCTTGCACACAGCTAACCCAGGACAGGCTGTGATTCAATCCCTAGCATCCTATATGGTCCCCCGAGCCAGGAGCGATTTCTGAGCACATAGCCAGGAGTAACGCCTGAGCATCATCGGATGTGGCCAAAAAAACAAAAACAAAAAAATTTTCAACTAGGAAACACAGATGAGAAAAGCAAGCTGTGGCACTGATTTGAAAGTCTCCACCAGGTAAGCCCAAACAGCCAGACAAAAGGGACAATATGAGTAAAGCTGAAGCAGGAATGAGTTTTGCTGATCTCAGCTACAGAAAAGGGTCAGTGTCTCTGTGAGGGAGAATTTAGAGTATGGCAGAGATATAGATATAGATATAGATATAGATATAGATATAGATATAGATATAGATATAGATACAGATATAGATATAGATATAGATGATATAGATATAGATATAGATGGCTTTAAAGACTGAAGAGGCTGGAGCAATATAATATAATAGTAGGGCATTTGCCTTACACAATTGAGCTGACCAGGGCTCAGTCCCTAAGCACCCCATTCTAGCACACTGAGTTAACTAGGAGTGATCCCTGAGTGTAGAGTGTTCCCTTGAGCACTATCAGGGTGACCCATAAACAAAAGTAAATAATAAACAAAATTTTAAAAAGGCCTGAACTTGTCAACATTCATCAAGAAATCTGTGGACTTTAATTTATTTTGGATTTGGGGTCACGTCTATCAGTTCTCAATGATTATTCTTTGTGTGTGTGTGTGTGTGTGGTTTTGGGGTCACACCCAGCAGTGCTCAGGGGTTACTCCTGGCTCCATGCTCAGAAATTGCTCCTGGCAGGCATGGGGGACCATATGGGGCACCGGGATTTGAACCGATGACCTTTTGCATGAAAGGCAAACACCTTACCTCCATGCTATCTCCCGGGCCCCTCAATGATTATTCTTGACTGAACTCAGGGATCATTCCTGGCTGGCATGGGAGACCAGATGGGGTGCGGTTTGGCCACATTCAAGGCAAGAGCCTTTTCCATTGTACTATCACTTCAGCCGGTTCTAAGACTGTGAACTTTAGTCAGTAAAGTCAGTCTCTGATTTATATTTACTTTGGCTGATAACTCATTTTGCTGTGAGGAGAAAGAAAATAGAAACCATTTGGTTGCTAGATTGACATGTTATATCTATCTAGGTTATAGACTAAACTTCCGGTAACTTTGTGAATGGTGCTACCTTTTACTAAGATGGGAACCATCAGGGGGGGAGGACTAAAAAATAAAGTGGGAGGGGAGAAGGAAGGATGAAGCAATATCATTTTAGTCAGGTTAGGTAAGATCCCGTTACTAATATGCATATCATGTACACACATGACCAATTACAGACTGAGCAGTTTTCTCCAGCACCATCTGTGCAAATGCAACAGTGAGGGTGTCTTGCACAGCTAGCACACCTCTGTGATAGCAACCACCTAATCACACTAGGCAAATAAAGTTATACAACACTGAGGTGTCAGTTTGAGAAAGAAGGATTGGGGGAGAAGACTAGTGTGATTAGGCGGTTGCTATCACAGAGGTGTGCTAGCTGTGCAAGACCCCTCAGGAATGGGGGAGATTGACAATGGGTATAGGGGACACCCTCACTGTTGCATTTGCACAGATGGTGCTGGAGAAAACTGCTCAGTCTGTAATTGGTCATGTGTGTACATGATATGCATATTAGTGTCCGGTTCTCCAACCTTCTCCTGGAAGCCTTCTCAACTCTGGGCAGGTGTGTCTGGGTAATGGGGAGGGGAGCAGCTGTCCCTGTCCCACACATGCTGGTCCCCTACAGTGAAGTGAGGGGACACAGTAGCTCCAGTGTGCAAGCTTCCCCTCCCCTGCTGAGATCTCCTCCCCTCTTCCTCATCCTCCCTCTCCTTTTCCCTTTCTTTCCCCCATCCTGCTCCAGCAGGGCTGGGTTGCTGAACATTCAGCTCCTCCTTCTTTGTTCATCAAAGAGAAGCCTAGTTTCCTGAGACCTCCTGAGTCCTAGGAAGGGAGTTGCTGGACTGTTAAATCCTGGAAAGTTGGGGTAGTGGAGGAGGGAGACCTGAGGAAGAAATGAGATAGAAGATCTCGGTATAGTTCCAAGCAACATTGACAATAACTTCTGCCCTTTGGGTCATATACTCAGGCAGAGTAGCTGTCAAAATAACACTAGACAACCATTTGTCAGATGGTGAGAAGAGCTACTGCGAGTAGGAACTCTAATTTTAGATACTAGAATCAAAGAAGGACTCTTTGAGAGGATGAAATTTAAGAGATGAGAGAACTAACTTCAAGAACACACTGTAAGAGCTTATAAAACTTATAAAGGCTTTGAGTTCAATTCAGTCAAAGGAAACAAAGGAAATAAGGCTGGAGAAGATGTGGTCAAGTGAAAAAGTTAGAAATGAGAACTGAGCCATAATGGAAGTTCATGTGGGACCTTGGAGGGATTCATTTATCTGTCAATGATATCTGAAGCCATGGAG
>PVKC010011733.1:0-24372 GCA_004027635.1 Crocidura indochinensis | reverse complement strand
AAAAACAATCACAAGTACTAGTATTAGTAGCATGGCAAGGTGCCTTGGAAAGAAAATAAAGTACTTTCTTTTCAAATCTTATAGCATCTATACTTTTAATCCTTTGATAAGTCACTTTTAGGAATTCTTTCTCTAGTCTAGGCATTTTCAAATAAGAAGTTTTACATATGCAGTATTTTTTAACATGAAAAGAGAAAATTAAAACGCAGATACACAAATGTTTTGCAGTTACAGAAAGACTCAAGTTGGCAATGAATATCTGTCATCGGAATATAAAGATCCTTTAAGAAATGTGTGGATTTTTATCAGACATAGCTTCATTGGCAACATTTACTCCTCTGAAAGTTTCTAACTCTATTACCCCTTCTCTGTGGAACAGCCCTCCAAACCGGCTGGCTCACCTTCTGTTCACAGATGGCTACAGAAGCTCTAGGATTCACAACCAGACTCAGTAAGTGGAAATGAAAGAATAGAATGCCTCTTCCTTTCTAACTTAATATTAAATGGTTCCCAAATTTCACTGGTTAGATTATCCTTACATCATATAGAGTCACATTCCTTTCTCATATAGAATAATAAAAAAGGATGGGGTCACCTCAAATTAGACTTCCAGACCTCAGAACAATAAGATCTAAACTTTAAATATATATTGAATAGTTAATTTTTTAAATTTTATTTTAATCTAAATATCAAATAAATATATTTAATAGTTGTGTTAAATATAAATATTTTAATGTTAATATATTATATTACATATGATATATTATCAATATCAATATATCAATGTTAATACAGTAATGTCAATTGTCATATAATATTTGTTGTGTTTATATAATAATTAATAACAATGCATTTAATTATATATACACATAAAACACCCAAATCGACAGGGCTTCAGAGAATACTCCAAACGACTTAGATGATTTGGAAGCTGAGAGTTTGGGCACATGGATTTGCTGAGGAGACACTTCACGGGATGCTCAGGAAAACATGCCATGTCAAGAATTGAACTGGAGAAAATTGCCTGGTATTGGTAGCCTATTTAGCATTGGGAATGGCCCTCTGCTCTAGTGCATGTTTTATGTTCTAATCAGATTTCACTTACAAAAGACTTACTTCATAACGGTTTTCAACAAGATAGCACCACAATAAATACATTAAACTAAGCTACTTCAAGAGGCTACTTCCTCTCTTAGGTCTTACTATTTCCTCAATGTTTCCGCACAGAAAGTTGGACTCAAGGACCTTCTACTCCATAACTTCCTGTATCTACTTAGCCAAGTACAAAGGAAACTTTTTCTATTTCGGAGAATGGAAGTGAACATTTTCGCTGGCTTTTCCTAACCTTGTGTCTATGCCCTGATATTCTCTAAAAGACTTAGGCCATTACCCCAGTCCTCAGTAGCTCTTGGCATTTTATGTATTGTCCTTTTTCATGTAGTTTTCCTTATTTTTTTCCTCACAAAGATCAGCACAGAATATTTTTGATTTTCACTGGATCCCTACTTTATACACTGTGTATACTTTATACACTTAATTGATGATGCTTGTATATTTAAATGGTGACTGGAAAGTTATCTAAATTAGTCCAGTTGTTTGTTTTGCATAGATTCTTGTGATCTTCTCATGACTGTCTAGAGTCTAGACTATATATACATTTAGAACTCTGTTAATCTTCAAGATATGAGAAGACCCTGAAAGTCCGTAAGGGATCTTGTCCTACAAAACTACTATATTATTACTAAATGTAACTGTATGGGTCAGAGCAAATTACATCTATGGGAGATTTAATGGAGCACTTAAAATTATGTTATTTTTCCAGAATCTTATAATAAAACATATCTGACACCATGTAAATTCCATTTATCCTTCAATACAATCTTATATACATTCAATAAAATAGTTCTTATTGAGAACAGACTTTGTTATTTCTGCAGCTTCCCAAAGCCATTGCCAGATTTCTTTTAAACACAAAATTGCATGGACATAGTTAATTATATGCTTAAATGCAAATGTATTTAAAATATTTTGTTATTACTGTCTAAGTAATAACTCAGAGGCAATGTGAAAACCATATGTAATTGCATAAAATGAAGATATTTTTATTTTAAGGTTTTCTGCCTTGAGAAAGGAAACTGGCATAAACTAGTGAAGAAACATATAGCTCCTAAAAAACTTTCGGGAGACACTAAGAAGACAAAACAAAAGCATTCCCTTGTATTAATGAAGGTGTCTCCAACTATATGGAAATGTCTTAGGAATTATTTATAATCAGTTATTTACATATTCATGGATCTAGGGCAAAGAGGAAAAATATCCTGACAAAGTACATAACATTTTGTCTTTCCCTCCTGTTTTATCTCATCAAAGTCAAATTCTCAAAATCTCACTCTTCCAAAGAGAACATTGCTTTGTATTTACATCACTGCCTGTTTATCAAAATCTCCACTGGGAAGTACACCATTCAAAAGAATGAAGAGCAATTTTTAGATTACATGAATCAGGACCATTGACATAAAGTTATTTATGCACTTATAAACACTGCTCTTTTGAACCATTTAGAATACACCATTTACATTTTACTTTGTTTTGAGTAGCAGTGACCCTGATGTTAACCTTCCCCATTCATTCTTAGTTTCTTATTATTTCCAAATCTGGAACCAAGGTTAGGAACAGGATGACTACTTTGAATCTTCCTAATTCTTAAAACCAAATAGAGCAAGAAGAACAAAAATAAAGCTATGAAATGCTTCTTTGGTGGAAATAGGAGAAAAATCCACAAACTCCAAATTATGTGTAAGTGTGGCCAAAAGAAATGGAAACCAGCAAGTTCTGTGCAGTAAGTTGCCAAAATGTAGTTGGGAAGAATGGAAGAAATTTTGGTTGTCAAGTAATCAAAAATCCCATTCCAAAGGGGAAAATAAGCACTATATGAGCACAAATCAACTATACCAGGGTATGATCTCTAGATGAATTGGAGAGAGACATAATATTTTTGAGTGGAAACTAGAAAGCACAAATTTCAAAACATTCCCCATTTTGTAAAATAGGAGTAGAAAGTCTTAAAAGACAGGAAAATGACTCCTGGTGGTAGCAGCCAAAGAAGGACCTAGAAAGCTTAATGCTAGTGATAGAAAAACTTGGCAGTCTAGTTGGCTTAGAGACCAAGAAAAGCAAAGCTATGCACAGAGAACTTTATTGTTAAAGTTCACTGTGGTAGCGACAAAGATAGAAACAGAAGAACTATTCACCTGTCTCCAATGCCCACTCCCACATTCCATATGGAGAAACATCTCCTCTCAAAAATAGATAGTCCAGTACAAAGTCTTGTAAAAAAGGAAGATAAATAAACTTTCCTATTTTAGTTCTGACATTTAGTAGGGAGTTTGGAAATTTGTTATTTTGTCCTTATAAGAGGAGAAAAATTGAGCCAACTATCAATGACTGATCTCTAATCTGTCAGAGAATTGAATTCTCAAGGCAAAGAACTAACCTGATATTGAAAGCAATTGGTGTATCTAAGAATCAGAGCTAAGATCTTTTTATCATTAATAAAACTCTTGGACAGGAACATATATTTTGATAAGTTACCAGTGGTGAAGTATGAATTAATGAAAGTCTTGGGTGTTCCACTCTCAAAGTACAATAACTCTTCTGTAAATTGTACTTCAATACGTTCTGTAGGTTCTTACAGATGATATAATTTGATCCTCAAGGCTGTGAAAAGGAATAGTGGCCACTACAAAACAAAGGCTTTTTCCCCCAGGAAAAGAAATATTTCATACAAGAATAGGACATTATTGGACCATATTTTCCTCCAGTTTTTCTCAACTCAATGCAGAGAAACTCTAACAAGCAATTAAGTAGAACCAAGTCCAGAGACATAGGCTAGGCAAAATAATGAAATGTAATGCTAAATTTATAAACTCTCTCCCCTCACGCACGCCTTGGCAAAAACTAACAGGATTTACTTAAGTCAGTACTAGATGATAACTAAAAGAGATGCAACAGAGTATCTTAGAGGAATTCTTAGGCAAACCCCAAAATATCAAGGCCATGAGAACAAAAACATGGAACTCAAGAGAGGGTAGAAGGATAATAAAATATTTTAATGCAACTGACCTTAGCTTGATCCCCGGCATCAGCATAGGATCATTGCCAAGTGCAATGATCTTGAAGACCTTACCTGGGACATTGGGTTGTCACAGGTAATTCCTGGAACTGTAGGTTGAAGTAGCACTGTTTACTCAGACTCTTACACTACACTGCCATTCCACTTATCCAAGAATTCCATGAAGGTTGCCAAACCCCCCCCCCCCCACCAAATACCACTTGGGAGGTCCTGCAATGAGAAAAAAATGAAGAAAGCTTTTAGAGGAATTTGAAATCTTTGATAGGTACAGCTAAAATAAATATGAAACATAGCCCAGATCCCAGTCAATATAATGTATATAATATAAAAGCTTCCACTAGAAAGAAGTTAATGTACCTCAGTCTTCCTCATTGATATATTATGTCTGGTTTTCATTTAGAAAATTACAAGTCATGGGGTCGGCGAGGTGGCGTTAGAGGTAAGCCTTGCAAGCGCTAGCCAAGGAAGGACCGAGACCACAGTTCGATGCCCCGGCATCCCATAGTGTCCCCCTAAGCCAGGGGCAATTTCTGAGCACTTAGCCAGGAGTAACCCCTGAGCATCAAACGGGTATGGCCCGAAAACCAAACCAAAACAAAACAAAACGAAAATTACAAGTCATGCTAACAGACCAAAAAAAAAAAATATCACTCTGAAATGTAAGTGAACTTTATTCCCAGAAAACTTCATTATATCTATTTTACAACTATCAGACAGGATTTTAAAATGATCTGGTGAACATATGAAAAGTTCTGATGAAGAGAGAATAGAGAAGATGCAATATCAGATCTATCATGTAGTCATCAAAGTGGAAAAACTAAGAAAGAATTATAAAAGAGAGACTGCTCAATGGACTGGATCAGTTCTGAAATATATGTCAGTCCCAGTTTCATTCCCTGACAATATGTCCCTCAAACACAGCTGGAAGTTACCCTAACCAAAACACAGCTGGAAGTTACACCTAACCAAGAGTGACCCAAGCACCATTAGGTACGTTTCTAATCCTTCAACACCACCACCACCACCAACAACAACAAAAATAAAAGGAAAGAATATGCTAGATATAAAATACTCTGCTACATAAAAAAATCATAGAATGTCTTTGAAGGAAGAAAAAAATTAGTGAATTTGAAGATTGGTGAGTTCAATACAGAGAGACGAAATAATGTAAAAACTTAATAAGTTCAATGCATCCAAGACCTTTGGGATAATTTGCAAAGGTATAAACTAATTGCAATCTCACTACCCAAATGAGGAAAAAGTTAAAATGTAAGAGGTATAATTGATCACTTTAGAATGAATATAATAAAAAAGAGATTCTAAACCAGAAAAGGCAAATATAGGACAATACAATATACTGTATATATGTACACATATATAATAGGTATAATATATGTATAATAGGTAGAAAATGTAAAATAGGTAGAAAATTAAAAAATGTGTAATAGGTAGAAAATTTAAAAAGTAGTAAATGGGGGCCAGACAGGTAGCATGGAGTTAAGGCATTTACCTTGCATGCAGAGGATATTGGTTTGAATCCCAGAATCCCATATGGTCCCCCAAGCCTGCCAGGAGTGATTTCTGAGCATAGAGCCAAAAACCAAAAAAAAAAAAGTAGTAAATGTATTAATCTATTTGTTAGCAATTCTTTTAAATATGAGTGATCTAAAAATCAATTAAAAGACAGAGAATTAAATGAACATTAAAATTTAAGATCCTATTATGTGCTGTTGTAGGAAACTCAACTTAAAGGATCATAGAAACACATCGCATTGATATTAATTTAAAACTAAGAATAATTTATACAAAGTAGGCCTCATGAAAGAAAAATTATCATGGAGTGAGACATTGCATGATAATATAAGCAATTATCCAAGAAAGAAATCATCAAATATGGAACAAAAATTATATTATTATGTAAATTTCTTTGAAAATATATTTGAAAAAATCCAACTACCATTCATGGAAAAATTCTCATGAAATTAAGAAGAGATCTGAGTAGACCTTATAAATTAAGATATCTAAGGGAAAAGTAACTATGTGAAAACATAGACAAAACTTTTATTATCAGGCATCTGCAAATATAAATAATATATCACTATGCAACTATTAAAATGGCTAAAACTTTAAAATATTTACAATACAAATTATTCTAGAAGATATAACATAATAGAAATTATTCTCATCCCCTGCTTTTTTGGGAGGCAAGGTGGGCACACTAGATTACAAAGGGATTACTTCTGGTTCTATGTTTAGGTCTCAATTTTATGAGTATTCAGGGAACCATCTATGGTGCTAGGATTTGAACCCAGGTTGGCAATTTGCAAAGCAATTTGCCTCAGCTAATTCAATATTTTCCAACTCCAACATCAATTACTGATTACTATTTATCAAGGCAAGCCTTTCAGCTTCACTGCTGAGAAAGGATAATCTTGCAGTTTGACAGTTTTCTTACATGCTGAACCAAGTTTTACCATATGATCTAGCAATCATGTTGATTTGAAAACATATGTCTACAGAAAATGTGCATATGAATGTAGTATCTTTATTCATAATCACCACAAACTGGAAGCAACCATAACAACAATGCATAAATATACCATAGCACAATGACACAATGAAATATTATTTAGCAACAAAAAAGATATGCGTAACCAAGCCACAAAATGGCATAGATGAATCTTAAATACATATTTCTATGAAGGAAGTTAATCTGCAAAGTTGATACATTTATTGTTTATTAGTCCAAGTGTATAACATTTTGAACATGCCAAGACTGTAGCAATAATAGAAATATTACTGGTAGCTAGTAATATAGGATTAATGGTTAAATAAGTAAAGAGAATTCCTTATGATATTGTAACAGTGACATGTGGTGCAATGCATAAAAATTTACATCAAGTATGAATTCAATATTTGCAATTTTTGAAAAACTAATTTAGGGTAAGTGCAGAAAATTTTAGTAACTGTTAAAAATGTATGAAACTGGGGTGGGGGTAGTGTGGGGGAAAAAAGAAAAAAAATGTATGAAACAGGAGTCAGAGTGGTGGCACAGAGGTAGGGCGTTTTGCCTTGCATGCAGCTGACCTAGGAAGGACCATGGTTCAATCCCTCGGTGTCCCATATGGTCCCCCAAGCCAGGAGCGATTTCTGGTCTCATAGCCAGGAGTAACCCCTGAGCGTCATCGGGTATGGCCCCAAACAAAAAACAAAGTTATGAAACAGAATTCAATTGCTGATTCACTGTTCCTAGGGACTAGGACATGAGGCTCTTGGATCTCTTTTCCCTTTCCTGACAGCATCTTAGTAGGGCCACCCAAGAACTTGGAAGCCAGGGAATCAACTCCAGGTTTAGTGACACTTCTCCAGATAAACGGTTTATATAGAATGTGCCAATAAAAGACAGAGTTGTGGACAATTGGTGGAAGGATCGTCCTCACAAGCCCTCCAAGAACTCACATAGAACCGAGTTATATTGTTAGCTATAATAGAACAAGAGATTTCAAAATTTAAAAGAATGTCCTCCTATGTTGAATATTATTAACGCTTTGTTCACTGAAGCAAAACACTATCATGACAAGTTGGTGAATATAAGAAAAGAGATGCTGATGCTTCATGAAAAGACTTCAAAGTTTAAAAAAAGAGAACCTAAACTGCAGCAGAAGAAGAGCTGAAAGAAGAGCTGAAAGGGAATATCAAAGAGAGGAGGAATTTGAAAAAGAAAAACAGTTAACTGCCAAACCAGCTGAAAGGATATGGAAAATTGAATCATCCAATGTGTTGCTTTCCTCTCCCACATCTTTGAGTTTTAGATGAACCAAGTATAGACTTGGTTCATGTAGTTAATGTACGGTGTCTTGTACATTAGTCCTGTTGTGATGAAATTCCTTTTTCAGGTTGCTGTGTTTCCATATCTTCATTTCAGCTTTTGAAAAAAACTTTTATTTCCCTGTAAGAAGACAATGTTCCTTGGGCTGAATATTTATGTTGTGATTTTGTTTGGCTTCTGTTTTCCTTAACATGTTGATGCTGCTATGTACCACTGGTGGTTCATACTTGAATGTGATTTAATTAATACAGATTTCAGTGCCATTCTCAGTGTGTTCATTTAAAACTTCATTGATTTTGCCTTAAATTGTTTATAGACTGGAAAGTGATTTAATAGCCACAGATGGTCGAAATGTAGTATGAAAATTTTAACTTCTTAGTAATTATGGATTTAGAAGTTAAAATATATTACTTTATGAACTGATTGGCACTCTGGTAGTACATTTAGATAAAGTTTGTCTCTTTGCTTTTCTATTCTTTGGCTAAATAGCAATTTCTCCATTCACATGTGTTCTGGGAAAAATCTGGGGTAGGCTTCTGTGAAAAGCAAGACAGATAGGAGAGTGTCCACAGTAAATAATAGCACCTAAAACTTAAAATAGTGAGCTTGGTGGCAGATGCCCTGATCCAATACATCATCTATTTTCTAAGTAAGCACTATTGTTGCTTATTTAGTTCTTTGTAGGTTCTGGATTCAAAGTAAATTATATCTATTTCTTAGTTTGTTAGAGTGGCAAAGCTGTCAGACACTCAGATATGCACACATATTTGTGATCATTAGTATATTGTCACATTTTGAGATGCCCTTGTCAAGTTGATAAGATAATGATCTTAGTTTTTCAAATGAAAGATTTAATATCTAGTTCCATATATGTGGCTTCTTTTGAGTGTGTGCTTTTAAAAAATTTCTAGAATATTCCGATTGCCCATTTTATAGATAATACAGTAATGGTGGAAATTTGGTCAATTATCTTCCTCACAAAAGAGGTAGCATGATACCTTTTATGTTTTCATCTGTTTTTAAATAGAAAATTATGGCATTCCATAGGTAAAAATGAGAGTATATTATTTACTGTTTTAGTATTTTCTAGTCAGCTGTTCTCCAATCTCTGTATAGACTGTATAGAACTTTTAAAGGTATATGATTAGAATATCTATTTTTTATAATCTATATTTTATATTTGGTAAGATGGAGTTACTACCTCTGATTACATATCCTAATTAATGAGAAAGAGCATTCTATTTATTTTTTAATATCTTTATTTAAACACCTTGATTACAAACATGATTGTGTTTGGGTTTCAGTCATGAAAAGAACAAGAACATTAGATTTAACTTGAGTGCTAAAGACTGATCTTATTAAAGGTTAAATAATTTGTTTGAAAATTTACCCTTAATGAATTAAAGTATTCACAATTCACTTTTTAAAGATTATATACTTATTTTTCTTGAAAAAACAGTGTTACACTCAGGCCATGTTTGTACACGACAGGATTAAATAGAGTTGTAGGACAGTGACACCTAAATTAGTGAATGCACTTATTTAATAACACAGGACTTTATATTGTCTTTGAGAATAGGACACCTGAAATCAATATTTAAAAGGCTAGGTACTAGGGACAAGAGAAATAATATAGGAGGTAAGTTAAGGCACTTTCTTTCCATGTGATTGTCCCTGGTTATATACATAGCACCATCTACATTTCTACCACCTAGTATCACACTAAGTAGCTGCAACCCCCTAAGTCTCCCAAATAAATCATTATAAAAAATGATAAATTTCTGACTTCTAGATCACTCTCAGTCAATGAAACAAATCTATTTATTTTGCATTGAATAATTTTTTTTTTTTGTGGTTTTTGGGTCACACCCGGCAGTGCTCAGGGCTTACTCCTGGCTCCATGCTCAGAAATTGCTCCTGGCAGGCACGGGGGACCATATGGGGCACCGGAATTCGAACCGATGACCTTTTGCATGAAAGGCAAACGCCTTAGAAAAAAATTGGAGCATTCCTTTTTTTTTTGGAGGGTGAGTCATACCATGTAATACTGCTCAGGTAAAACTCGTGACTTCACACTCCATACTTCCTCATGGTGCTAAGGACATAAAATGATCTTTCCAGCCCCCACTTTGAGATATTCTTTTTTTTTTTTTTTTTTTTTTGGTTTTTGGGCCACACCCAGTGACGCTCAGGGGTTACTCCTGGCTATATGTGCTCAGAAGTCGCCCCTGGCCTGGGGGACCATATGGGGCACGGGGGATCGAACCGTGGTCCGTCCAAGGATAGCGCGGTAAGGCAGGCACCTTACCTTCAGCGCCACCGCCCGGCCCCATTTTGAGATATTCTTAATCATTGGTTCTGAACAGGAAAGACCATGTAGTTTTTTTGTTTTGTTTTGTTTTGTTTTGTTTTGTTTTGTTTTGGGGATGGGGGGCGTTACGCCCGGTGATGCTCAGGGGTTACTCCTGGCTATGCGCTAAAAAAATCGCTCTTGGTTTGGACCATGTAAATTTTAATGAGTTTCCCAGATCACTTTTGGCAAGAAACCACGTTACTTATATTCATTAATAAATAGTGAAATAGTTTTAAAGTTGTTTATTAAAATAAATTTGTTTTGCTCTTATGAAATAAATTCTAAACTGTTTATATATAAAGTTAAATTTAAGATTGAAAATGGGTAGCAGGCAGGAAATTAAAAAATCATGGTGAATTCATTGAATCGAGACATTCCCTATTGTAATATTATGTATTAAGTAAATGGAAAGGTACATACTCAGAATGACTTTAATTTTGAAAATGTTTTATATGGCAGTCACATATATTAGCATTTTTTACTTTTAGTTCAATAATAAATCAAAAATACTTTCACTATTCTAATTAAAATCTGTAACTGTATTTCAGAAACATCAAGACATATCTTATTGACTAAACTTCTGTTAGTCTAGCTGTAACCTTGTGTAAAATAAGGAATTGTTTCTTAGGAAGTACCAGTTTTGGAGCCATATTGAAAAACTTTGCTCTTGATTTGAAACCTCAAATATCTGTTCTAAACTAAAGTGTTAGGAGGTAGTTTTGTATTAGCAGTAGGAAAACATGTAAATATGCAGGCATTGAATGTATTGTGTCTTCAATGAGATTTTTGGTGAATATGATGTGTACATATGCCAACTTTGTACTTTCTCAGATTTTGAGAGTATAAAATGAGGACTTATTTGAATACATGTAATAAAAGATTCATGAATTAAAATATGTATTAAGCAATCTTGTTTAAGAGAGTGGAAGGAAAACTAACAGGCCTAAGGAACTCTGGAAACATATTGTAAGACTAGACACAAAAGCATTATACATTATTAGTCCGTTCTGCTGAACAATTTCCTATTGACAAGGATATCATCAACAATTCTGATACAGTATGCATACAAAAAGTAAAGAAGTAAATGAAGGGTAGGAGCAGTAGCATAGTAGTAGGGCATTTGCCCTGGACGCAGTTTACACAAGACAGATGCAGTTCTATCTTTGGCATCCCACGTGGTCCCCCAATTCTGCCAAGAGCAATTCCTAAGTGCAAAGCCAGGGGTAACCTCTGAATGCCATACTATCTCAAGTTTAGTTCCATACAGATGCAAATGTTACATATGAAAATACTTAGGTATTTCCCCAATAATAGGCATTTGCATTTACTCATGCTGGTATACAGACATGTATTTATTTTGTTACCTGAGATGGAATAGAAGATAAAAGCAACTGTCATACTAGGTACATTTAGTGCAGAGATTATAATTTCTAAAAGTATTCTCTAGTAAAAGAAAATTTAGGTCTTTGACAACTTTTCAGGGCTAACGCACAAAATAAAATATACAAAATGATCCTGAGACAACTTACCACAAAGCCGGGCAAGGGATAAAACTAATCCACAATATAATGATGTAACAAACGAATATAGGAATCAATAAAAAGTGCTCCAATGAGCAAAACTAGAATCTGAATAACAGAAGTATTATTGGATTAAAACTCAAAGTATAAACTAACCATAGAGCAATACTAAAATAAATAACATTTAAATAAATACATGATAAAAGAAGACAAATGGTTATTCTAAGTTTATCTAGCTATTTTACCCTCAACAAGAAAAGCATATTGTCTCACTCTGCAGTGATTTTCTTCAAAAGAAAACAGCCTGCAAACAAAATGGGGAAAAAAGAAAAATTATAATTACAGTAGGTAATCTGACAAACTAAGTCAGCAATTAAGATTAATATCAACAATGTCAAGGCACATGGTTTGTTTAAACTGTTTCGTTTTGAATTTTTCCTTGGGAAGAATTAGATTTTGAGCTCACAACCAGAGGATTTCAGTCTATCTATTGCTGGCATCTGCGCTCAGAAATAACCCTGGTGCTACTTGGGGGATAATATGAAATGTTTAATTTCAAGGTAAGGTTATTATATGTAAAGCAAGTGCCTTGTATACCTCCTTGTAATCTCTTTGTCTTAATAGAGATTAAGATCTTAAAATGTGATAAGATTAAATTAAAACTTTTTCTTAGAAATATCCTTCGAAATATTCCTTAGAATATCCTTAGAGGATTTTCACCTCCAAATCTAGTGTCACTTTAATCTAATCACACGAGGAAGAAAAATCAGGCAAATCCCAAATAACAGATATTTTTCAAAATATCCAGACAGTTCTCCTTAAACCCACAAAACTAAGAGTCTGAGAAACTCTTCATCAAGGAAAGATAAAGTAAATGACAACTAAATGAAATGCTGGATCCTAGATGGGAACTTAAACAATGGGATTAACTAAAAGTATATTAATGAAAAAATAGTAAATTGAGTACTATTTCATTTTAGTTAATACTAGTGTCTAAATATTAGTTCAATAATTGTGATAAATGACAAAAATATAGATAATAGCAGAAGCTGTTAGTAGGCATTTATATAAACTGATATCTTTACTATTATCTATTAATTGTTTTGTTTTGTTTTTGTCTTGTTTTGGAGCCACACCTGGCAGTGCTCAAGGGTTACTCCTGGCTCTGCACTCAAAAGACCATTACTCAGGAGATTATATGGTATGCCAAGGATCAAACCTGGGTCAGCCATATGCAAGGCAAGCACTCCTTCTTGGTGTACTTTTGCTCCAGCTCATAACTTATCTTTTTTTTTAAGCTTTTATTTTTATTTATTTATTTATTTATTTTTGGTTTTGGGGCCACACCCAGTGACGCTCAGGGGTTACTTCTGGCTATTCGCTCAGAAGTTGCTCATGGCAGGCACGGAGGACCATATGGGGAACCAGGGGATCGAACCGCGGTCCGTCCTAGGGTAGCACAGGCACCTTATCTCCAGCGCCACCGCCCGGCCCCAAAACTTATCTTTTGAAAAAAAATTTACTTCTAGACGACCCAGAAATATAATTCTGGTGTCAAGGATACATGCCTTACAGCACCATGTGGTCCCTTGAGAATTTTTATTTATAGTCCCAAAATTGTCAAGCACAGATAGTTATGGTTTTGAAGTTTCCCCCAAACACCAACAAGGTAGCATTGGTCAAACTACCAGACTTGAACTTTACCCCATTCTGCCTGCAAATCAAAGATATCTGGGAATGGCCCTTAAGTTCCTTACACAATGCTTAGGAACTTACCTTCCCCAAAATTTAAAGGAAAATAACAGAACACAAATATAAGTGAAAGAAGCAAATAAAGGACACAATATTAATAAAACAGATACAAGGAGAATAAAGAAAAGTATCATTAGAGAAGACAGAAAAGAAAAGAAAAATACATCCATAAGTAAAGTTTCTAAAGAAAATAAAAACAGGGGAGAATGAAAATGAAAATAATAAATAAATAATAAATGGATATAATAAAAGAAGAAATTCCCAGAAATATAAGACTTAAATGTATATGTTGAAAAAATTACTATAGGATGTGCTGGGTTAAGATGATCTAATAGAATGTCATAGAATTGTCTTCAATTGGATATTCAGTGCAATACAAATTATGAAAAATTAAAAGAAAGACTTCCTTGGATATTAAGGCAATAAAATTAATTTATATACAGGAAGAAAGTTAAGCCTGCATCAGATCCAGAAAAAAAAATTGTCAAAAAACAAAAAAGATCCTAAAATCGAAAACCAACAGTGGCAGAGCAACTGCAAAATACAGCCAAACATTTTATTGGGGTGGCCACATGTGGCAGCAATCAGAGGTTAATCCTGGCTCTGCTCTCAGAAATTATTCTTGACAGGCTTAGAGGACCATATTAGATGCCCGAGATCGAACACCTATCACCTGGCAGCAAGACAAATGACTTACTGTACACTGCGCTATGTCTCCAGCCTCAGCGACAATTTTTATTTTATATCAAGACAATTCATTATGTCCAAAAACTAGGAACAATCATTTGTGATTCTTTTATTGAGGTATAAATTAACAACAATGAGTCAATGAATATTTTATGAAATAATCACTATAAACCTAGTTAACATTTGCCACCATAATATTTTTATAATAATACTTCAGTCTACTCAGCAACTTTTAAATATGCAATATAATATTAATTATATTTGCCATGTTCTGCACTACATTTGTATTAATTATTTACCTAATGACTAAAAGTTTGTACATTTTTCTGAGTAGAATCAGAGTTTTGAAAACAAAAATTTGAATGAGTGAAGCAAATATAAACTATGGTTAGCTAAGGGCATAATATAGGAGTAGAGAACAGCCATATAAAAATTGATTATTAATGAAAAAGACCTCACTAAACTTTTATTCTAATGACTAGATCATAGCTTTGCATTACAGATGTAATATCACTGAGAAGTGATTACAAGTTTCAATTAACCCTATTTTTTCTACTATCTGCAATGGTGAAATATGGTTTCTGACAATATACCATGCCATGCATTACACAAGAGAAATAAAGACACATTGATTTAAGATTCCTGAAATATAACAGACAGCATTTTTTCTTTTTTTTCTTTTTTTTATTTATTTTTTTAGCATTTTTTCATTTTAAAGAAGTCTTAAACAGATTTTGATTATGAACTCATCTGGTTTATTGCACTTACTTGTAAGGGAACTAAGAAGCAATAATGTATGCATGACTATCAGAATGAATGTTATAAATCGCAGCACCTCAATAAAAATTTTAAAATGTAAACTGTAATAAGATTTTCAAAAATTAAATCATAATGGTAATAGTTTTTCTAGGGAAAATAAACACTTTATAAAGCTTATCTTTCAATACTGTGACTACCGTTAAAAGCTGTTAGAAATATTCTTTTCAGTGCTTTAACAATTTAGCTTTAAATGTCAGTAAGTTCAATATTTTTTAGCAAATAAAATATTCAGGTTCATCTTTTCAAAAAAGGGTTTTTCCCCTAGCTAGTGACTCAAAATGGAAACAATTCTAAAGATTATGTGTGTGTTGCCTCGAGTAAAAGTTGAGAATTTTCCTGCTTTGGCATCGCAATTTTATATCTGAATCTTGTCAGGCTATGAGTAATATAAAGCTATAATTTACTTAAATTTAAATGTCTCCTAAAGAGATAACCTTTGTAAATTCTTCTTCTTCTTCTTCTTCTTCTTCTTCTTCTTCTTCTTCTTCTTCTTCTTCTTCTTCTTCTTCTTCTTCTTCTTCTTCTTCTTCTTCTTCTTCTTCTTCTTCTTCTTTTCTTCTTCTTCTTCTTCTTCTTCTTCTTCTTCTTCTTCTTCTTCTTCTTCTTTTCTTCTTCTTCTTCTTCTTCTCTTCTTCTTCTTTCCTTCTTCTTCTTTTCTTCTTCTTTTCTTCTTCTTCTTCTTCTTCTTCTTCTCGTCATCTTCTTCTTCCTCCTCTTCCTTCTTCTTCTTCTCATCTTTTTCTTTTCTTCTTCTTCTTCTTTTTCTTCTAATTTATAGGATTCTTCTAGACAATTTATAGGATTGCTTTTAGCCATTTTACAAAGTGTTAAAAGTTGAAGTATATTCAAATTCTTTACTTTAGTGCTATTAACAAGAACTCTATAAATACAATCATTTTGTGCATGTGTTTATTATTGGAGGAAGCAAAAGCCTCATAAATTTTGGAATTATGATACAAACTATGAGACTTCAGCCCAGAAAATTTTTCTCTTAGCAGATAATTTCAGGAGGGTCAAAGATCCTGATGTATATGAGTCAGATCCTCAGTGTAGGAGGGATTCAAGTGTATTCATGCATGATTAAAACCTTCATTAGACCAGACAAAAGAATGTTATTTTTTAATTCATGGAATTATGCTCATTTAGTTATCTTGGTATAGATTCTAGTAAGCCAAATTCTTGGAAAAAAATTCTTCATGGTAAATCTAAATTTTATATCTGTATTCTTCAAATCATTTTGTGGTGAATAAATAGGCTCTTTTGAAATCCTCCCTCATTTTGAAAATGTTTAATAGACTGGAATGGTACTTTTAAACCTGAGGACTAACGAAAGCTAATTCCTATAAACTCTCCTTTGATCTTTGTTTTTTTAAATAGTGCAATATGTGGATTGAACTCGATTGATTATAATTATATTTTTGAGAAACTAATCATTTCACTAATGGATTTTTTTTTTCGGTTTTTGGGTCATACCCGGCAGCAGCTCTCAGGGGTTACTCCTGGCTCTGTGCTCAGAAATCGCTCTGGCAGGCTCTGAGGACCATATGGGATGCCGGGATTTGAATCAAAGATCTTCTGCACGCAAGGCAAACACATTACCTTCATGCTATCTCTCCAGCCTCACTAATGGATATATTTTTAAATTTATGAAATAATTGATCTGTATCATTACTTGTGGAAAATCTTCCCCATAACAAAAACCTCAATAATAGGATACTGTAATCCCCTGAACAAGGCTGTTTAAGGTCTTGTAGAATAAATAGGGCAGTAAGTGTGTTCTCAGAAAATGACAAAATGAAACAATTTAGGATCTTTTGAAGGAGAGAGAAACAAATGTACCCATTTGCTTCTTAATGTACCCATTGAATTTTTATACGCTACTAATTGTCTTTAATGTCTCTGTCAACTTAAATAGCTCACAAGTTGGGAGTCTGGAAGGGTAAGTAATATTATATTGAGTGAGTGGGAGGAGTGGGGGGTCTCTGGGAGCAGAAAAAAACAGAAAGTTTGGAAAGTCCTCCTATATTTGGACACTTAATCTGATTGGCTTTATTGTGCTTAAATTGTGCTATAGTCTCTAAACGTGAGCATGTTGAGTCCATGATGGCTCTTACATAAGAAAGGCAGAAGATAGAGAAGTCCCCACCCCATGGCAATGAATTCTCGGCAGTAATAAAACCAGTTAGTCTAAAAAATCTTGTTGACAGCTAGACTAGAGACCAAGGCCAAGTAAGATCTTTAACTGGTATTGAACAGACCCACGGAAGACTGGACCCTACAGAAGAACAAAAGCCAGGGAAGGAATGCTAAGGCCATCAACTATCCCCTTGGCAACCACTCTAACAAAAGGACTCTTACCTAATTAGAACGCCCCACATGGGCAAGTTAGGAAAAATCCTATATAAACTTACTTGGAACAAAGGAAGTGCACACATGTGTTCCCTGCATGGAGCCCACATGGACGTCTTTCCCACACATCCCCATTTGAGATATGTATTTTTTCTGCTTTCATGCTGGTTTTGTATAGGAGTTCTCTCTATCTTTGGAGAAACCCGGATTCTCTCTTGAGTGTGTTACTCTCTCCCTTTCTTATACTTTCCCTCTCCTTCCTCATTACCTTTCAATAAAACATGTTTATACTTCACTCCTTGTCTCCTGAAATTCTTTTCTGTGAGGGAACGCAATGGACTTGAAAGGCGTGAATAGCCAGGAGTAACCCCTGAGTGTCACCGGGTGTGGCCCAAAAACCAAAAAAAAAAAAAAGAAAAAAAAAGAGAGAGAAAGGTTTGTATGAGATCTATGACTGACTCTCCTTTCCTACAAAGAGCAAAACCTCGGTCAGCTAAGGTCCAAGGCTCGCAGAAAAATCAAGTGGCAGGGAATAACTCTCATGTTGGACAGACCAACTGGACATCAGATATGGCTTGATGGCCGCCCCTTGTCGGGACTTGAAGTCTGTCCTCTGCAATGACTCATCACAGAGCCTAGAGTCTTAGATCTACCAGACATTCCTGGATGGTAGAGTTGGAGAAAGAGTAGCATATTACTTTTGTGGGCTGCCGCCTCCCGCCTCCATACTTCAAATAAATCATCTAGAGATCTCCATTGGCATCCGTCTCTAAATGTGAATATAATGAACTCATAAATGAATAAGGGCATCTGTGATATGGTCAAACTGGCACTGTACCACAAGGGAATCAAATATCTCATATATATGTATATATTTAAAAAAAAAACAAAGCTATTGGATTTTTGTCTCCATATCTTTTTCTGTTGTTTGCACCGATTTGATTTTTTAAGATTTTAATTGCCTTATTTAACAAGACACGAGGTGTATATATATGAAATTTAATTTTTAAATGCAAAATTTAATGTATAGGCAATTTTACATACTCTGCATGATGGAAGTGATTCGTATTTCTGTCATGCATTTCTCTACTTAAGGAAAGAGAATTATTCTCTCCTAATACTTTTTTAAAATTAATATCTTTATTCAAACACCTTGATTACAAATATGATTATAGTTGGGTTTCAGTCATGTAAAGAAACCCCCCTTTTCACCGTTTGTAGGTTGCTTTGATTGTAGGTTGCTTACATACCTGACTATTTTCTCACCAAAGGTTTCCCACTTGGTTCTGAAGCGGACACACTTAGCCACGGTGATGCTTGAGGTCTCATACTTCCATCTCAGCACTTGTATGTGTACTCGTTGGGTCACACACCTTAGTTATGCGCACACACGTGGTTGCAGTGTGTCTGTCATAGTGAAAGGCACCTTTGTTACAGAGCCATTCCCAAACCCTAGCACTGCATTGTAACTGTACTTTATCCAGTTTAATAAATTAGGAACAAATGAATTATCCTTCCAAATAAAAGGTGGAAGAGAGGAGGTAATCTTATTATATCAAATTATATTATTTCCGGAAAATATCTTTATGATGAAAAGTATTAAAGTGATGTATTAAAGTATTAGGGTTTTGTGTGCTTGTACAATTTAATATTAAGAAGATTTTATAACAGATCATAATAACGAGTATTTTTAATTATCTAAACAGTGCAGTGTTAAAATTTTTCCTATAATGGGGCCGGGCGGTGGTGCTGAAGGTAAGGTGCCTGTCTTGCCTGTGCTAGCCTAGGACGGACCACGGTATGATCCCCCGGTTCCCATATGGTCCTCCGTGCCTGCCAGGAGCGACTTCTGAGTGCATAGCCAGGAGTAACCCCTGAGCGTCATCAGGTGTGGCCCAAAAAACAAACAAAAAAATTTTTCCTATTAATTATGTTAATTTTGTCATGTTTAATACTTTCAACTGAGTATGTGGTAAATCAAGATCATAGCTGGGATTTAACAAAAAAGAGTTGAGGTTCCGGTGAAGATTTAATCTGCATGTACCAACCAATTATCTCTCTCCTAATTATTTCAGTAAAAGGGTACCTTCTGCTTATAAAAGAAGAAAAACCTCATGTAAGTAACATGAAATGTTCACACACAGGAAATAAGCAATTTTCTTAGGTCCATCTTGTGTCTGAAGACTAAAGAAAATGATTAAGATGATTTTTAAAGATATGGGACATGTTCAAAGGGATGAAATTGGACTTGTGTCTAAAAGTGATTAAACTGAGCCTGAAGTCTACATACCAAATAGGCTTTCTGTTTCTTCCAAGTCTTTGGAACAGCCAGTGCAAATAAATCATGTAGTTTCAACCACACAGTTATTGACCTATTCAACCTTTAAACATCATTGTAAGAAAATGGACTGAGAGGGGCCGGACGGTGGAGCTGAAGGTAAGGTGCCTGCCTTACCGCGCTAGCCTTGGACGGACAGCGGTTCGATCCCCCGTGCCCCATATGGTCCCC
The DNA here is from genome assembly GCA_004027635.1 of Crocidura indochinensis. NCBI lineage: Eukaryota > Metazoa > Chordata > Mammalia > Eulipotyphla > Soricidae > Crocidura > Crocidura indochinensis. The sequence goes on along the minus strand of PVKC010011733.1, from coordinate 4,422 downwards.
CAGGCCAGACCAGGGGAGACTTCTGAGCGCATAGTCAGGAGTAACCCCTGAGCGTCACTGGGTGTGGCCCAAAAACCAAAAAAAAAAAAAAAAAAAAAAAATGGACTGAGAAGTTCAAGATTTATTCAAAGGTTTCTGCTAAACTTGAATAGTGATGATGTTAGTCATTTATTTTATCTGTTATGTTATTTAGTTAGTCATTTATTTTATCTGTTGTTATTATTATTATTATTATTATTATTATTTTTGCCAATCAGAATATTTTGGGGGAATAAAGCTCGAGAGTGGGTATAGATTCAAGGCTAGATTTTCTATATTTCTCAGTTTTATTTTAACAGTCTTATGTATTTGTTAAAATTTTAAATTAAAAAGCTTTCATGAAGAGGTTTTGTAAAGGTGCTTTGAAAATTTAATAATACTGACTGCCATTTTTATATGTTTAATACAAAGTTTAATCAATTCTAGCAGATGAAATTTTGAAAGACCCTTTCATCTAAATTCTACCTAAATATTCATAATGGTATTTACATGGAAGGATTATGACAGCATGGGTTGAAGTTCTTTATCTATTCTTAAATTATGGATAAAATTACTATCATAAAGAAAGAATTAAAGAATCTTCCATTGAAGATACTACTATGTGCCAGGACTAAACAGATACCGAGAATACACTGGTGTCCAGTATAGACAAAATTCTTTTTTCCAACACAGCTTTCTTTATGATCATCACAAGGTTATTTCTAAATATATGAAACAAAAATAAACCGTTGGTATGGGTTTAGTCATCTTCACAATCAGTACTAATTGATGCCACTAAATTTAACACAATTTGAGAATGATTTGATCATCAGAATGCAAAATCCAGTTACCATCAAAGGAATGAATTTGGGAATCAGAAAATAACTCAAGTACTTTGAACCCCAGGACGACCTGGCCCCCAAAATAAAAATGGAAAACACCATGGTCAGTGAAGTTAGTTAGACGAACAGGGACGGACATAGAATGATCTCTCTCATATGTAGACTATGAAAGAAACTTTGAAAGCAAATAATAAAAACCCAAAGATAGCAGAAACTGAGAATAGGTCTTCATTAGGGAAGTTACTAAAGCAGAAGAGTGTTGAGAAGATAAATTTGGAGGAGAAAGAGATTGGAACCCTAGAACAATGGTGGAGGAAGTAGACATTATGGTGAAGGGTATAGTGGCAGAATGTTTTATACATGAAATCCTACCATTAACATCATGGTGCCTAAAATAAATAAATACATGGAAGATAAGAATGATTCATAAATTTTATGCATATACACTTATAAAATTCTCAGGGACACTCATTTCTGGAACCATTGGCATTATAGGTAGGTCTGTTTTCTCTATACTTTGTGAGATTTTTCTCTTCTTGTTTTTCTCCATTCTCATTTTCCTTAAAAAAATCAACAATATTAATAACATAAAAAACAATTGAAAAATTATGAAATAGCAAATCCCCTTGCCCAGGTATTGCTGCTATCAAGGTTCTTATTTGAGAAGCATGTAGTTCCCTTCAGAAATGATGTCATGAAGACAAGAGGTGCACCTCACATTTTGTCACATTAGAAAAATTTTTTTAAAATTATCAGCAATTAATCTACAAGGATATTTCAGAATATCCTACATATTCACTATTATATTTATTATCCTATATCAGAACACATGAAAATTAGAGTTTAAAAGTAAAGACCATATTTTGAAAGTTTTGGTATGTATATAATTTATTGCTTGATAATCTTTGAATAAATAAGCAAATTTTCAATACATCAAAATTTATTGAACATCACTAAAACAATATATGGAGAAAGTTACAGCCTTAAAAACATTTGGGGCCGGCAAGGTGGTGCTAGAGGTAATGTGTCTGCCTTGCAAGCGTTATGGATCCCCTGGTGTCCCATATGGTCCCCCCAAGCCAGGGGCAATTTCTGAGCACTTAGCCAGGAGTAACCCCTGAGCATCAAATGGATGTGGCTCGAAAAACAAAAACAAAAACATTGACGAGGGACTATAAAAAGTCAATATTCGCACACTGAAACATCAATGCAATAATACAGATAATAGCAACAAAGGAAACCCAAAGAAAGATGACTTAAAATACATAATAAAGATAAAGCAATAAGATAATAAAAATTTCAAAATATACATCATGGGCTGGAGTCTACAGTGGGTAGGGTGTTTGCTGTGCACATGACCAACCCAGGTTTGATTCCCTAGCTGGCCAGATAGTATCCCTCATCCCACCACGAATGATTCCTGAATTCAGAACCAGGAGGATGCCCTGACCACTGCTGGTATGGTCCAGAAAACAAAAAAATCATATCTTTAATTAGTGAAATGTATTAATATTAAAAGGGGTTCTGAATATTTTTAATCTAGGCACCATAATTTATAATACTATTAAAATGAGTAGAATTTATAATGTAGGAGAACAGTTTGTGAAACTTGAAATATTTAGGAAAGAATTTTGTACCGAAAACCCTAAAGATATGAATTATGGTAGTAAAAAAATGCTATATAAAAATTTACTATTCCATGCACTGACTTTGAAAAATATTAGCATACATATTGAAAAAAATCATATGATCATATCTAGACTGTACAAAGAATATATAAAGCAATAAATTGAACTTTTACTAAAAAGTGAGCACTAGGACATTTAAAGTCAAAGTATAAAAATTGTTTTGGTGGTGGCGGTAAAATAAATTAAAAGCAGCCATCAAGGATGAATAAAATACATAATATGAAAAATCAAAAAATTAAAATTAAAATAATAAACTAAATGGAAAAATAGTAAAAATGATGTGGTAGATACATAGCATGAAGTGGAATTTTCAAACAGTTAAATCTTTCAAAAGTTCTGAAGACACAAAAGAACAAAGATGCAGTAAATAGTAAAGATAGAGTTCTTTCAAAATTGAAAGAGCAAGAATTGTAGAGAAAAATAATTATGATATAGTGTGATGTCATTCACTTAAGCTACATTTAATAAATATTTATAGAACAGCTGCTAATGGACCATGTTGAAGGTATTTGTGTGAAATTTTGATTATACAAAAAGAGGGAACATATTCTTAGGAGTGTCTGCCATTATACTCATAATTTTAGCATTAAAAGTTAAAACATACTTTGACATATTGTTTCCTTTCACTTTTCTTTCTTTTTAAATTCAGTGCATTGATATTTCCATACTGTATATAAGTTATACAAAATTTTAGTACAGCAAAAAGAATTATTTAAGTATCTTGAGATATGTGTTAAGTTGGATCTTTACTTATATTACATTTGACATTCAAACTGAATAGTTAAACAAGCACACATGAATTTAAACTTGTATTTTTATGTCATACTTTGAAGAGCTTCAAAGATTATTTTATTCAAAAATATAGAAAATAAAAATATTCTAAAATGTTTACTAGTCATTAGAGATAATTCAGTAGACAAGGTATTTGCCTTGTACACAGTTGGCTCAGGTTCAAACTCTTTGTTGTTGTTGTTGTTGTTGTTGTTTATTTTGTTTTTTGGCCACACCAGGTGACACTCAAGGGTTACTCTTGGCTATGCACTCAGAAATTGCTCCTGACTTGGGGGACCATATGGGGCACTAAGGGATCGAACCATGGTCTGTCCTAGGTTAGCGCGCAAGGCAGATGCCTTATGCCCTGCCTGATCTACAGCTCTGGCCCCCAAACTCTGTTTTTTAAAATTAATATCTTTGTTTAAGCAACATGATTGCAAGCATGTTTGTAGTTGGGTTTCAGTTATGAAAAAGAACATCCCCCTTCACAAGTGCAATATTCCAATCTCCAATGCTTCCCATTTCCTTCTACCCCCAACCCTGGCCTGTATTCGAGACAGGCATTCTATTTTTCTCACTCACTACCATTGTTGTCATGATAGTTATTAGTGTAGTTATTTCTCTAACTGAACTTAACACTCTTTTGGTAAGCTTCATCCCATGGGTCAGTCCTTCTATACCTCATCTCTATTGTCTCTGTGTGTTATTACAGTAATTCATTTTTCTTAAATCCTCAAAGAATGTGAACAGAGGTTCAAACTCTTGGACTATATATGGCATCCTGATCACAGTGCCAGGAATAAGGCCTGAGCACTGCCAGGTATGGCCAAATACCCCAAAAAGAAAACAAAGCATTGGAGCTGGAGAGTAGGCCTTGGTCTTCACACAGCCAACAAAAAAAGTTCATATGCTGGCATCCCATATGTTCCCTCAAACACCACCAGGAGTTGATTCCTGAGTGCAGAGCCAGGAGTAAGCCCTGAGCATCACTATATATGGCCCAAAATCCAAACCAAAACACCACAAAAATAAGTATCTACTAAAGAGAGAGGCATTATTGTGAATCCTCTCATATATAATTTGCAATTTTACATTATATA